>PVLC010024201.1:0-24919 GCA_004027655.1 Graphiurus murinus
TCACTAAGTTGCAGAGTGCCTCACTAGGTAGCTGAGGCTGGCCGCGAACCCGGATCCTCTGGTCTCAGCCTCCCGAATGCTGGGATTACAAGCGTGCGCCACCACGCCCGGCTTAAACTCCCACATTCTTGATGCCTGGCATTCTTAAAGCTCAATGTATGTATGCTAAAGGTATAAACATTATCTTTGCAATGGTGGCTACAAATTCAAATTTCCAATAGAATTCTTATAATTTAAATGTTTGGTTTTTTTTTTTTTCCTGACTTCTCGTGTGATATGATTAGAAAGTCATCATTGTAGCTGAGCGTGGTGGCACATGCCTGTAATCTCAGTAATTGGGAATCAGAGACAAGAGAGTTACAGGTTCTAGGCCAGTGTGTGTAACTTAGTGGGACCCTGTTTCAAAGTAAAAATTAAGAGTTGGTTGTGGTGGTGCACACTTGTAATCTCTCAGCTTGGGAGGCTGAGACAGGAGGATCACAGGTTCATGGCCAGCCTCAGCTACTCAGTGAGGCCCTCTACAACTTAGTGAGACCCTGTTTCAAAATAAAGAATAAAAAATTAGGCTGGAGGTGGAGTTCAGAGGTAGAATGCCACTGGATTCAAGATCTCGTACTACACACACACACACACACACACACACACGCACAGAGAGAGAGAGAGAAAAATAATAATAAAATAAAAAATAAAAATGGAAAGGGCTGGGGTTGTAGCTCATAGGTAGAATGACCCTGTGTTCAATCACCAGTGCCACACAGAGAAAAAAAAATCATCATTGAACACCATCATCTTCCCTCGTTGTAACAGGGAAAGGAGCTCATGTTCAGATCAACGCTCCCATTTCTTGTTTGCTTGTGCCTGCGTTAGGATTATCTTTACCTGATGGCTTCTTTGCAGGAATCTTTAAAAACTCTGTCCATCAAAAAATAAGCAGTAGCCGGGCATGGTGGCGTACGCTTGTAGTCCCAGTATTTGGGAGGCGGAGACTGGAGGATCCAGGTTCACAGCCAGCCTCAGCTACTTAGTGAGGCCCTGTTTCAAAATAAAGACTGAAAAATAGGGCTGGGGATGTAGCTCAGAGGTAGAATGCCCCTGGGTTCAATCCCCAGTACCACAAAAAAAGAAATAAAATAATAAATAAATAAATAATAAAAGTAAAATAAGCAGTAGATAATATAATCCGTAACTTAGGTACCTAAGTACACGCAGAGCGCTGGTGTTCCTGGGATCCCTTCTCAGGTGACCTCCCTGCACCAGGTCCTGGCTGCAGGCCTAGGTTCCTTCCTTGCACGTCTTTGTCCCATGGTTTGCTCTCTGTGCCTACTTAGTTGTTTTCCACTGCACTAGGATAGTAGTCAGTAGACACCAGACAGTAGATACAAACAACAAGTTTAATTGGAGGTGATTTGGCTGGCCACTTACAAGAACCAGAGCAGAGCCAGGAACAAGCTCTCAGGTTGAAACCAGGCTCTTTCTTGCTCCATCTGCTCCATGACCTGACCTGGGTGGCACAGAATGAGTGTCCTAGGTGTCCCTGTATCTGGTGGCATGGCACCTTCCCATCTGTGGATGGCAGGAGAGGAGCCAGTGGACCCAGAGACTGAAGGTTGCATAAGGGAGAGCTGGAGGAGGCTTGCGAGGAGCCCTGAGGGCTTCTGTAAGGAAGCTATGCTATTTCTGAGCATCCAGCAACATCAAAGATCTGGCTGTGTTTTCTTATTTTTTATTTATTTTGCAAAGAACTGTTCTGTAGCTCACAGAACAGCTTCACGGAGGGCCACTAATGATGGCATTGTGAGTCCCAGAGGCCGGGGCTGGATGTCAGCTGTGGCCCCGTTCTCAGCAGGAAGGGCAGTTAATTGCCTAATTTGTCTTCGTCATGATTTGACCCAGCTGGAAAATAGGAGAACAACACTGCATCTTACTTTAAGGGGCCAGTCAGCTGGTCTCGAAAAAGCAAAGCCATGAACCGGGCCTGTGGGGCCCTGGGGTGAAGGGCTGGCGTCTGAGCTAGGGTCGGGCTAGGGTCCCAGCTGAGTTGTGGAGTGTTTGAAGTCAAGGCCCTCAGGAAAGGCAGGAGTGACAGACCTGGGGTAATCCGGGTGTGGAGAGGCCTCTTGACCTCTTCCCCCATGCTGAAGTCCAGTCCAGAAGCCCTCACAGCAAGGGACAGTGATGTTCCCTGCTGGCTGTGGAGTGAGCCACTCCTGCCCTAGGGTGGCTCAGGGCCAGAGGAGCCAGACAGTCCTACACTCTGTCCCTCCAGACAAATCTGAACAGTCTCAGGCCACATCTGGGAGACCGCTGGCTTCTGTGTTCCCTCGGCCCTCTGATGGCTGTTGGGCTAGAGAAACACAGGGAACAGAAGAGTTGACCATGGACTGAGACGTGCCCAGCTTGAGGGGGAGGCTGAAGCTCCTGGGTTGGGCCTGGGGCAGGGGAATCTGTGGCCATGGACTGGACAGGAGATGGGGTGTATTCCTCAAGGGAGGAAGAGGAGCATCTGTACTTACGGGGAAGGTCCCGGGAGGCCCAGTCCATGCCTCTGTGTCATGGGGAAGGCAGAGAGGGGGCTGGATGGAGGTAGGAGTGGGGCACACCCTCCTGTGCACAAGCTATGGCTCATTAGAGGCTGTTGGTCAGACTGTATGCCTGGACCCAGGCAGAATTGAGCTACACGAGGACAACTTAAAAGACAAAACAACAATGAAAACCTTTTAAATTTACTCATGGTAGAAAGTTATGAGTATACAGAAACATTAGAATTAAAGAAGTCACCTTACTCTTCAAATCAGAGACAACTGTCAACATTTCAGCCCTGTCTGTGTGGTCACTTAAAAATCACATCTCATTTTGAAAACCGAATTGTAATAACCCTGCCTTGATGCTGGTTTTGTTTTGTTTTGTTTTTCCCCCCTCTCATTTTACAGCATAAACGATTCTTCACTTTACTAAAACCCTGTGTAAAACAACTTTAATGGCCTCATAATATCCTGATAAATTGAAGTACTGTGTATCAGCCAGCCACCAACGAGGAAATGGAAACCACAGTAAACATCTTAATAGAGAATTTCCCACAGGGAATTGGTTACATGGGTGACAGGACAGAGCGGCCAAGTGGAGGCTTGGGGAGGGGGCGGGACCCACAGGTTGGCAACAACAGGAAGCCACTCCTGCCATGGGGCTGGAAGGACAATGGGGGTGTCTGGAAGCTAGCGCAGTCCCGGGGGTCCCAGCAGGCATTGGGACCAGTCAGTGCAGACACTCACATCCAGAGATGCACAAGAGGCACGAGGGAGAAACCCTCCATCAGTGTCTCCCGTGGGCTAAATCTGACAATGGCCCCTTTCCTGCTCCAACCGTCTATGGCTCCCCATTACCAACAGTTTAAAAAGTGAACTCCTTGGTCTGCAATAAAAGGCCCTTTGCAGTCTGGCTGGCTTTGGCTTTGATAATCATCGTCTAATCTCGTGGTACTGGCAATTTTCCTTGTCAAACACCTGAGCGCCGGGCGCATCACAGGCTCCATGGCTGCTGTGCTATTCCTGCATCCTGGAATGGTCTTCTTATCCTGTTCTTTCAGCCGAGGGATGCAGTTCATTCTGGTCTGGACACAGCTCAGTAGTACTTTGTCTGAGGAGCTCTCCTTTCCCCACTGCTCGGGGCAGGCGTTTGGGGTCTTCCTCAGCACTAACTTCACATCCCTCCTCTGAGCAATTATTGGGGGGTCTGCGCCCTAGACTGTGAGTTCCTCTTTGGTGGGGACCCCATTGAGTCACTTTTTGCAGTGCAACACATGTGTTTGGTATAAAGTGAGCGCTCAGAGAATCAGAGTTTGGCAGTAGCAAGGGCTGTTTCCCTCCATCCGAGGTTACTGACACGGAGGGGCCAGTGAGAAGGAGATGTCGCAGAGTGTCATAGTCCATTTCATGTGACCATAACCGAAAACGATAGTCTAGGTAACTTACACAGAGTAGGGGCTTCTTTGATTCATGGTTCTAGAGGTTGAGGACCCAACAGCATAGCACCAGCATCTGCTCGGCATCTGGTGAAGACTGTGAGCTGCACCTGAACATGGTGGAGGACATCCCAGGGTGACACAGAGCATGGGTGAGAGTTCCAGTCTCTCTTCTTATCATACCACCGTGGGGCCCCACCCTCTTGGCCTCATCTAATCCTAGTCACCCCCCAAAGGCTTCACCTCCCCCAAACCATTAATATATGAACTTGGCGATTAAGTTTCCAACACTTGAGCCTTTGGGAGAACATTCAAACCCTCGAAGTGGATGAAATGTTCTTATTTTAATAGAAACCAGTGGCATCACTTCCTATGCATGCTTTACAGAAAAAGAGTGGAAAATAGAAACCCACTGGGCTGTCTCCACTGGTTCCCTGAGTGGAAAGGTGTATGGCGAAAGCAGTAGCGATGACTCTTTACTACCCATGCTAGTTTTTTTCATTTTTAAGTTATGGAGCTCTGAGATACTTTCATAATTTTTAGAAGAAATTTAATGAAAGGCTGACATACACTGGGCTCATGGTGCCCGACTGTAATCCCAGTACTTGGGAGGCTGAGACAAGAAGATGGCAGGTTTGAGGACAGCCTCAGCAACTTAGTGAGGCCCTCAGCAATTTGTTTGCAAATACAAAATAAAATAGGGTTTAGGATGTAGATCAGAGGTAGTATGTCCCTGGGATCAATTCCCAGTAATACCCCTCTCCAGAAAAACAAGCAAACAAACAAAAAATAAGAATTGCATAATATGCAAAGAAAATCACGGCTTCCTCCTAGAGTTTGGCCAGGCCCACCAGTGCCTCTTCTCTCTGTGCTTGGAACTTGGAGCTTGTGCTGAGAACCTACGGCTGCCTGCTTTGCCTCTCTGCTTCAGGTTCAGGTTCCTGGTGGAGCACACGCTGCAGAGGGGCTCCAGCAAGCATTTCAGAACCGGGAGCAAAGCAAGGTTCAGCTGCTTGCAGGAGGCTTGGCGCCGGCTAGCAGCTCACCCTTCCCGTCTTCTAAGTGCAAGATACCCTTAGTCCTTGCCTTGGCTTAGCTTCCAATACAAATGTCCTGAGCCATGCAGGCTCTTAATAAGAAAATTGATTCAGCCCCAGGCTTAATCCCTGAGGTGCATTTTATTCCCCCCTGCCCAGGACAGCTACAGCAAGTTCAAGGCTCTGCAATGCCTGATTTAGATGTTTTGAAAATGTAGTCTCTGACAAGGCTTAATTAAAGCAGATTGCACCTAGATGGGAACATTTTACCATTTCCATAACAAACACTGTCATTACCAGGAGCAATGTATTTTTTTGTTCTATTGATGTCTTTTATGGTGATGTCATAAAAAGCAGATTATGACTTCTCGTTATGAGGCAGATGGAGAAGAAGATGCATTTTGATTGCCAGAGAGGGGGATATGTTCTTTCCAAATGTTACCTTAATAGCCAGCGAGGGCTGTACTGGACCTGAAGAGGAGGTCTAGGCAAATGACTCTTTTATGGGCCTGACTTTATGGCAGTTTCCTTTTGTACGTTTTAAAACAAGATCGATTAAATGTGAAACTGATTTTCTCAGTTTGGCCAGAAATGAAGTTTCTGCAGATTATATATCTTTCTGAAGCGATTAGTAACAATTAACAAAATTCATTTTGAGTCTTTTAATTTATTAAGAAGAAACTAGGCTGATTTTAAAAGATCCATCATAATTAAATAGTGCTTAGATCTATAAAATACTGGAAGAATCAATCATTTAAATATATATTTTATGTTAAAAGAGCAAGGCATTTTTCACTGTGGTAAGTTGGGAAAACATGATCTTTTTTTAAACTAAAAAGAAGTCAGGTTTGATTACTCACATCATACGCCCTTTCCCCATTCTGTAATTATTGTTTTAAACACCATTTTAATGACTTCATATTATTTAACTTTTTGTTGTAACATAATTTATTTAAACCTTTATTAAATGTCCATTATTTACTTTCTTCATTTGTGTAAATAACACTGATGGACCTTTGCATAACTTCCTTATGGAAAAATCTTTGTCAATGTTGCTGATTAATCTCCTAGAATCAACTCAGGAAGTGAATTTACTGGGTCCAAGATTTTAACATATGGCCAACAAACTTTCCAGAAACTTATGCCCATTTATACTTCATATATGAACAGAATATATGTCAAATGGACTTGTCAACATTTGCTGAGCAGGACTTTAATAGACTTGGTGATGCGTGCTTGTGATATCAGTACTTGGGGGGCTGAGACAGGATAGAATAGTGCTGGGTTAAATCCCCAGTACCAAAAGGAAAAAAAAATAGACCCTTCTTATTTCAGTCCTTTGTCCTTGATTCTTGAGCAGAGATTGAAATCACAGAGGCCCAAGCCAGCTTTTAGTGGACCTTGAATGTTTTAACTGCCAAAGATAGACACCTTACTGGGTTCGAGTAGCTCTCAGCCCCAGGAACATTTTGGAATAATTCCATTCAAATTCTGAGCTCTGGTAGAAACACAGTGCTATGCTTATGGAATTACTTTTGGTTCTTCCTCCATCAGAATCACTAGAGGTGACCTACCAGATCTAAAAGGGGATTAGACCTCCTATGATTTCAATTTGACTTAAGAAATAATCGTGTCATATGCAAATCTGTGAAACCACATTTTTTCCTTTTTTTTTTTTAAAGCCGACTTCATATAGAGTCAATTACCCTGAGCAGATTATGTTTTTAGTTCAGACTAATTATCCGTGAATTGGACATATTGGAGGAACCTCTGGCTGTGTCCATAGATGGGAGAATCCAGCTAGGGGAGGGAGGCACATTACTACAGAAAGGGGAACTTCAAAGACAAGCTGAGAAGCCAGAAGGAAAACAAAGCTTTGTAACATATTTGCAGAAGGAAATAGGAGGCACAGGGGCAAAAAAGCAGAAGCAATTAATTCATTTCTTTGGGTGGGAACCGATTCATGAATCTTTACCCTGAACTCTCCAAGTCCCTTCCTTTGTTGCAGGTCTAATCCTCCCTGGGTTTTGCACACCTAATTAATTAAAGCCTGCATTACCTTACTTTGCCAAGGGTGCATAATTTATCATGTCGGGGCCCCTAAAGCCATCTTAGGTACATTTTTTGAAATGTATGCAAATTGATTTGCCACCAGCTTCTCTGGGAAGCATGGAAAGTACACTTTTCCTTATTTGGGGATCTTTTAAACCAAGAATGAGCGGACATTTTACTGATAGGCAGTTGAAATGGAGAGACAGTGTAGTAGCAGATTTGAAATTTCAGGACTCAAATTCACACAGCGCTACTGGGACCAGGACCACAGTTTCTCCATTTGCTGTTACCTGCCTCTGGGTGAGGGTCCCTGAATTTAGTCTCAGAGCTGTCAGGGCTCTGTCCCGAGGCATCCCAGGATGAGTCTTACTGAGTCCTTGTTTCTGCAAGGCCAGTGCTGAGTTATTCAACAGATATTCTGGACCTATGCTTAGGGCAACAACAACAGCAAAATAAAAAAAATAAATAAATAAAAGAGGAAGAAAGTTCCACTTTCATGAACTTATCCATAATTTTCTAACCAGATATCTAGGAAAAGGCTATTTTGAATTTATCATAGTTTAAATTCTGTTTGTGGTAGAGTGGGAAGTGTGTTTTGCATTACAACTGTGAGTAAGGATGGCAGGTGGGTATGATAGTCCTTTTAGAGATCTTAGAGATTGGGCCTCTGTAGGACTCAGCTGACCCGTCATCAGCCAGAGGATTCTATGCAGGAAGAGACTGCTAATAAGGCCTTCTCGGAATCTAGCAGCAAAGGCCACATAAGGCTGGAGTGTAAAAGCCATTTGCAATGCCTTTTATCCAATGCCACGGGCTTCCAAATGAAGACCTCTTGCTTGCTGTGGCTTTTCCAAATAAGGGGTAGAGATTTTCTCAGAATAAATGTCAACATAAATATGCATCTGGGTGTCAGCCTTGGGAGCTACCTACTCAGAGCAATTTCACAGCCTCAAGCAGGATTTTCAAGGCTAGAAATACTCTCTGGATGAGACCATCTTTTCCTGTTTCAATTGCTTCTCAATTTGGAGCCTAATTTCAAAGATGTCTCATTATTTTTCAGCAGTGGGGCTTGGGGGGGGTAAATATGAGAGAAAGTTCTCTCCCTTTCTGTTTGGGTCTTTATGACTTGCAGGACCATCTTGCAGCATCTGCATTGGAAGCCCCAGCCCATTAATGCTGAGATCAACATGCTACTATTTGTTATGGCTCCAATGCACATGTCTTATGTCAAAGTTATTTAATATTTAACATCAATGAAAGCCAAAGCCAAGCTGATATTATGATTTGGATCATAAATATCCCCCCTGATCTCATGAGGTGAAGGCATGGTCCTTAGCTGATGGTGCTATTGGGTGGTGCTTTGGGAGGAGGAAGCTAGTGGGAGGAACTTGGGTCACTGGGGATATGCCCTTGGAGAATAGATTGGGCCCCAGCTCCTTCCTCTCTCTCTCTCTCCTCGCTTTCCAGATGAGCAGTTTTGCACCATGTGCTCCCTCCTCGACCAATGTTTTGCCTCACCGTGGGTGTATCTGTCAGCATTCTTGCAGCTACAATCTAAAAAACTGACCATGTAACTTAGAGGAAAGAATATTTGCTTCCTTAGTTTTGAATTCATCCCACATGAGGCCAGGAATCACGGCTCTCAGGGTATGGTGGCAGGAAGTGAAGAGAAGGAGAACACATGGACTGTGCTCACATCATTAAGGCCAGAAGCAAGAGATTGAGCCGGGGGAGGAAAAACCATATATATAATCTCCAAGGCAGTACCCCCAGGGACTACCTCCTTCAGCCACACCCTACCAGCCTACTGGGTACCATCCAGGTAAATCCATTACAATGGATTTATCCACTTCTGAGATTACAATCCCTGTGATTCAGTTATATCAATCCTGAATAGGAATAAATGAGCTGCTTAGGGTGACATACTATAACAATGGGCCCAACACATCAAGGTCAGGTGACCATGGACTGAAAACTCTAAAACCAGGAGCCAAAATAAACCTTTCCTCCTTCTAAGTTTATTTTTTCAGGTATACTGTCACAGTAATGGAAAGCTGACCAATACAGTGGGGGAAATTTTTATGAAGCTGAAGTGATCATTCCTGGAGGACAGAGTCTCCTGCATCCCGGTGAGAAGGACTCACCGGAGAGAGGCTAGTTCCAGTTATCTTCCCAGTTCACACCTCAGACAGGCTGGAAGAAGCAGACACAGGTGCAGAAAACGGCAGAGGCCTCTCAGAGGGGGGAGAGCGGCTTGTGCTAAGTTTCCACCATCCTCCCAGAGGCCCCAGATAGGTCCTTTCAAAAACATTTATTTCAATCATGACCAAGATATGTTCTTTATTTGTTAATACTCCACACAAACTTTATATAACATATGCTATTTTAGGGGAGAGAGAGAGAGAGAGAGAGAGAGAGAGAGAGAGAGAGAGAGAGAGGTGTTAGTACAACATGGAAATCAGGTTGGGCAGTCCATTTACCATGAAGCTCATTTGGCTGTGTCAGAGTCTCAGGTCTGGGTCAGTTGTGAGTCTGGTCCAGGTCTCCAAGCCTGACCTTACCCAATGCTCCCAATGCTCAATCACGACTGAAGGGGAGGAATTGGCCAACAGCTACCAGCATGGCTGCTGGGTTAGCATTCAGCCTCATTATCAGTGCTTAGAATAGCAAGGTGGCAAGGCTCCTTGGCAGAAGAAGTTGCAAGGTTTTCAGTCTCAGGTGCTGACGTTAGAGTCCTCAGGTTGCTAGGGACTCCATGTAGTTGTCAAGGTGCTCCTGGTCAGCAGGCATTGTGGCTGGCTGTGTAGGCCCAGCCTAGCTCCATACAGCCCAGTCTGTTTTATAGGCCTGTCTGTTGACCTGAATCCTCATATTTTCTCTCCCATCCTAGTCACTGTACCAGGAGCTTGGTGACCCAATGTTCTGCCTTGGATTTATCATGGACTCATCTTCATGGTCCTCATGTACTGTCTGTTACCACTTCTGTAAGGATGGAGAAAGTTTCTTCCAACATCAATCCTTTGAAGCTAAGGTTCATCCTATAGCTCTACGGGAAATGTCAAGGGAAAGCCTACAGAAGGATTTGCCAGGTCTTACTCTCAACAATGATGTGGCAGCGTGTTTAGGCCAATATACAGACCCAGTAGGGGCTCATCAATAAGCCACGTGTGTTAGTCAGATTTCCATTGCTATAACAAATGAATGCCTGCAATGAATTGATCTAAGGGAAAAAAGTTTATTTTGGTTCGTAGTTTTGGAGATTTCAGTCCATGATCAAGTGCCCCATTGCTTCATCGAGGCAATATGTGATGGTGGTCATGCATGGTGGAACAAGCTGCTCACCTCATAGTGGTTGGGAAGCAAGGAGAGAGGGGAGGAGGCAGTAAATTAACCTTTTTCATCACTGTGTCCAAAATACCTGGCAAGAACAATTAGAAGAGGAAAAATTTATTTGGGCTCATGTTTTCAGAGGGTGAGTCCATGGCAGGCTAGCTCCAAGGCAGAAGCATTATGGTGGCAGGTGAGGTGGAAGAAAGATACCTAACTCATGACAACAGGAAGCGGAGAGAAAGAGAGGAAGGAACATCTGTAGCCCCCAAGGCCATGCCTCTAGTGACCTACTTCCTCCAGCTACACCCTGCCTGCCTACAGTTGCCACCCAGTAAGTCCATTTGAATTATCAACCCATCAGTAGATTCATCCACTGAGGAGGTTAGAGCCCTGGCTCAAGTATTTCACCCCTGAACACTTCTGCGTTTCCAACACATGAGGTCTTCTGGAGGACAATCTATATCCAACCTATAATAGGCAGGGTGCTACAGTCCCATTCAAGGGCACATCTCCGCTGTCCTGAAGACCTGTTGCTAGGATCCACCTCTTAAACGCTCCACTACCTGGGGCCAAACTGGGGACCAAGTCTCTAAAACGTGGGTCTTTGGGGGGCACTTAAGATCTAAACCACAGCACCATGGTCTCAAGAAATTTTCATTGAGTGGGAAGATAAAGGATATACTTAAGGCTCTATCACAGAAGAGGAAATAAATATCTCTTGTCTCATTTTCTCCACTTTTAAGGATTATTCGTGTTCAACACCTGAGCCCTTGCAGAGAAACAGGAACAAACAAGTTAAAAAGAAACTTAGTAAAACAGAAAACTTAGATTAAAACGCGTTCCCCGGGAGACTGATTTCCTGAACATGTCCTCTTTCTCTTCTGGCTCCCCTACACATGGCCCACTGTGTCCTTGACATTTGCTGCCTGGTGAGGATTTTCCCTCTGTGTAATCCTCTCTCAAACTCCAATGCAACCTACTTAACGGTTGAGTTAGTACTCTGAACCCCTGCCCAGGGGCTCTGTGCACAGTGAGGGCTCAGCAGAGCTGAAGGGCCAGCAAGTGCTATTCATGCTGACGCAGCCCTGGCTCAGATGCAGAACAATTCACTCCTCCCTTCCTGTTTCTCACCAGCCGATGCTCCCTTTCTCTTGCCATCAGCATAGCTGTTGAGTGCTCCCTTCCCCACAATATACAGGGATACAGGCTGGCCAGCATCCTCCCAGGCTGAAAGAGATTTAGTTCTCAAGGTTGTCTTTTCTTCATGCTCCAGAGACTGAGTGGCTGATGAGTTCACTGAGGGCATTCCCTGTTTCCCTTCCTAGGTGCACTGAAGGTCAGGATAGGCTGGTCACTTTGTCTTCCTTATCTGTAACACTGCAGCCAAAACATCACTGGTCTGATCAGCTAGGGATGAAGGGCAGGCTGAGGAGGGAGAAAGCCTGACCATGCACATCATGTCTGAGGAACCTGCCATTTATCTTCTGTAACCACTTCTTACTGAGTGGTAGCAAGACAGAGTTCATCCCAGCCATCCTGGACTATTTTTAAACTCTGGTTTAGCTAGGAATAAATCATTTGAATGATAAGTTAATTGACTAATTAGCAACTGTTTTATATCATTTCTATGATAATAGAAATAAAAGCAACTGTTCACTATTTACCCTGTACTAATTACTGTGTAATTGACTCATATAAGTTTTTGTTTCTTCTTCTTCTTCTTCTTCTTCTTCTTCTTCTTCTTCTTCTTCTTCTTCTTCTTCTTCTTCCCTCCTCCTCCTCTTCTTCCTCCTATTCCTCCTTGTTCTTCTTTTTCTTTTTGTACTGGAGATTAAATCCAGGGGCATTCTACCACCAAGCTATATCCCCAGCTCTTTCTATTTTCCAGTTTTTTGAAAGAGGGTCTTGCTAAGTTGTTAAAGGTCTCACTACACTGCTGAGACTGGCCTTAAACCTATGATAATTCCTGTCTCAGTCTCCCAAGTACTGGGATTACAGGCATGTGCTACCACACTCAGCTGATTTATGTTAGTTTTCTTCTTCAGTCTAATTAGAGTCTAGCCTCTACAGTTTTATCTCCATTTTACAGTTGTTAATACTGAAACTCAGAGATGTTGAGCTACTTGATCTGGCTGGCAGAACTGGCAGGTGCAGAGCTGAGAATGGCAGGCTGATCTTCTGACCACAAGGTCCCTGCTATCCTCCCCCAGGAGTTCTCTGCTTTGTGAGAACAAGCTGGCTTCTACACAGGCAGGTCAGTTATTCCCAAGTACCTCTTAATGAAGTCACCCCCCTCCTCTGGATATATCCACACTAATTTGGAAAAACTGATTTTGTTCTGATGGATGAAAATTATTTGATGACTCTTTGTGTTATGTTGGTAAAAACAGGCTCTACCTGCATCAAACATCTGTTCCTCCTTCATCACAGCATTATTCAGAGACCGAATAAAAATGCAGAAGAGGGCAGATAATTTCAGCCCACAACAATTTTCAATTTTAGAACACTTTCACAAATGGTGCTGAAGCCAGTACATATTCCATGTAGAGTAGACTAGGACATTTTGTTCCTTCCAAACAAACCTGAAAAAAAAAGAAAAAGAGTGAAAACTCAAAATTTTATTTTAAAAAGCATTAAAGGGCAGCTCTGCCTGTACTCAGTCACCAACTTTGGGTCCCCTTGTGAACCCAAGGCTAGGCACTGGGGACATAAAGAGAAAAGGAAGGCAGGTCCTTCCCTGTGGGCAATTGATTTAGGAAGCCCTGTGCAGAAGATAGAAACACATCCAAGGATAATGAGACATTAAAAGGGGGCACAGTCTAGCCAGGTTCCATGGGGAATGAGAGGGCACTGGGCAAGTTGCTTGTCCTTCCACCTCAAGGGTCTCCATGGTGTCCCCGCTGCTCTACCCTCTATTCTTAAGATGACTTCTTTCCTATTAAAGTACTACCCTCCCACTATAGGAGACATGTAAATTAAAATATTCCAAAGTCGAAGTACCCCCCAAAAAGGGGAGAGTTGATTATGTCAGTCAGCTTTCTGTTGCTGTGACAAAACACCTGAGAAAATCAACTTAAACGAAGGAAGGTTTACTTTGGCTCACTGTTTTCAGAGGTTTCAGTCCCTGGATGGCTGGCTCCATTGCCCTGAGTATGTGGCAAAGAGAACATCATGGAGGAGAATGTGTGGTGGGACAACTGCCCAGCTCAAGGCAGCCAGGCAGGAGAGGGAAAGAGAGGAAGAGAAAGAAAGGAGCCAGGGACAAAATATATCCCTCAAAGGCACACCTCCAATGACCCACTTTCTCCAACTAGGCCCCACCCCCTGCATTTTCCACCACCTTCCAAAGTCCTTGAAGTTATAAATCCATCAATGGGTTAATCCATGGATAAGGTCACATTTCAATCACCTCCCAAATTGCCACCTCTGAAAACTGCGCTGGGGACCACGCCTTCAACATATGAGCCTTTTTGGGGGGAACATTTCAGACCCAAATTGTAATCATAATAGTAATCTCTCAACTTTCTGTAACTTGACTCATGTCTGGTCTCTCACCTTCATTTCTTTCATACATCTGGGTGTGAACCCTGGCTCTACTACTCGTTAACCTCGCTTGTGACTCAGTTCCTCCTATTATAAAGTGGAGATGATGGCCCCCCACGTATACTCACTGGGAGGAGCAAATGAAAGAACATGTGAAAAAATGTTCTACGGGTACCTAATTCATGGGAGCTGATAGGATTGGTGTAGCTTTATTAAGTTTGGGAGCCGGGCATTGTGGCGCATGCATGTAATCCCAGTACTTGGTTGGCTGAGACAGGAGGATCACAGATTTGTGGCCAGCCTCAGCAATTGTGAGGCCCTCCACAACTTAGTGAGACCCTGTTTCAAAATAAAGAATAAAAAATAGGGCTGAGGGTGTAGCTCAGAGGTAGAATGCCTCTGGGTTCCACCCCCAGTACCACGTGGACACACAAAAAAGTGTTTAGGGAAGTGAGCTCTTGGGTCCAGGGTGCTGGCTGGATGGGCTCATTTAAACCACCACCAACACCACCACTGCCAGTACCATAACCATAGCCATCACTACTACCATCACCACAACCACCACCACTACCACTGCTACTACCATAAGCATAACCATAACCACCACCATTACCACTACCACTCGCTTAACCATCACCACCTCACTGCCAATACCATAACCATCTCCAATTCCATCACCACCACCATCCCCCCCAACTCACCATTTTTACAATCACCATCATTATCATCACCGTCACCATCATCACCATTCTCATTTTCTTAATAGCTTCTGTTTTTTTTGAGGGAAAGCAGATTATATATTGAAGTTCATTATTTTATTTAATTCTTACAGTTCCCTGACTACATGAACATTATTATCCTTATTTCACAGCTATAGAAGCTGAGGCCAATAAATTAAAAACATTTCTGAAGGATACATGTGTAGTGAGTGGAAGAGCTGCAATTCAAACCCCAAAATGCCTGAGTCCAACTGTGTCTTACCACCTTCCAAATATGCAGCCTCTCTGAGTGGACAAAAATAACCAGCCTTCCAGGTGGCAGCCAGAGCCATAAAAAATCTGCTATATAACATATCTTGTCAGAGTCATACCCATAATGACTCCGAGAGCTGATGGAGTAATCCAATAGTCACCTAATAGGCTGAGGGGGATGGCTTTGGCCTTGAGTTCACTGGGGAAAGGCCCCCTGACCCTAACTACACAATAAGGGGAAGAAAGAAGAGGGAGAGGCCCCAGGTCCACAGGGCATCTCTCTCTCTCTCTACTGAGGGAACCTGGAGATGGATGTGGCTGCATTGTGCATAGCTCTCTCCAAAATGGTATTCTTGGGCAATGCTTTTGGATGCTTTGGAGGGGGGTCAGGAAAGCCAGTGGACTGTTGACTATGCTGAGTTAGAGGCCTTGGCTGGGTTCACTGAACTTCTAAAATCAGCATAAGTAAACTGATAAAGATGGCATAGGAGATTACCTGAATTGATTGAACTATCTGAATATCTATCTATGCTTGAAATAGAGTGAATGAAGAAAGAGGAGATTCCTTAGCAACTTAAGTAGATTTATCCCTCAGAATACTCTCTTGGACAAACTTTCTTTCGGGGATATCCCTTTGGAACTCCCAGAGGTAATTTGGGGAGGCATAGAATGAGGGATAGGCAACCTTCACTAAGTTAAATAAGTAGATATCACATGCTAGTTTAAATGCTACGTTAAAGGTTATATGAGTTTATTGCAACATATATATATATATATATATATATATATATATATATATATATATGAGCTTATTGCAACCTATAGGCCACTGAGACCTGAGGTTGTTTGGGTTCACCAGGAAAATGGCTTGGTTTTTGCTTTGGTTGTAGATAAATGATTGGTCCAGGGACAGCAGGTAGAGATGTGAGAAGGCCACGAAGCGACATAAATAATTCAGGAGAAAGAATCAGACACCTTTGCTTTACTGGCTCTTTCTATCTAGAAGACAAAAGTTGGCTGTGGGTTCTTCAGCAACTCTGCCCCCTCTCTTCCCAAAGAAGGAGTGGATTTGTGTCTCAACAATTTGAATCTAGATAGATTTGTGACCTATAGAATGGTGTTTAAAGTGATGCTATTATAGACCTTAAGAAATCAGGAACTTGTACTTCTTGACTCTTAGGATACTTTTTTCTTTTAAAGATCTCCAATCCATCATGTGGAACTCTGACTACCCTGAGATTGTCACGCTTAAAGCTCACATGTAGACTTGTCAATAACACAGTCCAGCTGAGTTTAACCTAGCAGACATGGGATCGAAGCCATCTGCTCCTGCAGACCAGCCTATTCCCAGATGAATTCCACAGAGCAATTTCAGTTGATGCCATGTGGGGCAGAAAACTTATCCAGCTGAGCCTTGCCAAGCTCTTGGCCCATAAAATCATGAGATATATTAGAATGGCTGTATTTAAAAAATAAAGCCACTGAGTTTTGGTGTGATTTGTTTTATAGTAATAGATAATTAGAATAATAATCCTTCAGATATCCTCATCTTTTTTGGGGGGTGTTGGGAATTTAACCCAGGGCTTTTTACTTGGTAGGCAAGTGCTCTACTACTGAGTCACACCTCCATCTTGCCTAAATTGGGGAGGGTTTCTAGTCCTTATTGGTCTAATAAAAACAATCCTTCTGGAGAGGGCAGACAATGTAATTGGCACACGAGTGGTTCTGAAGTTGAAGTTCTGTAGACTGAGGCCTTGTTCTCATGAGCTCAGATCTAAGAAATTATCTCTAAGTGCATGTGAGCCCTTGCTTAAAGGAGCAGGATTGCCCTTAATAGTTCTGGAGTTCTGAAGGAGAAAGGACCATCTTCTTCTTGATAAAAGCCTTTCTAGTCTACTACACTGTTCTTCTGGACTGAGGCATGGCCAGGAGATTTGAGGTATTATGGGACTGTTTTCTGGGCCAGAGAGCCTGTTTCATGGGATGAGGATGGGTCTGCTTCTCTTGGCCTCCTCAATCCAAGGGTTAGATTGAGGTCCTCTGGTTTTTATTCTATATCAGGCAGTTGTAAGAAAAGAGCTGCAGATTTGCTAATATAACAGCTGTAAGTATTATGCCAAATATGTTTGAACTCTTTCCATAAATATTTATTGGTTATTTACTCTGTGACTGGCCCTTGAAACTAAAGACTAGGATATAGTCCTGCCCTCAAAGAACTTTCTGCTTCATTGGGGATTAAGATATGCAGAGAATTGCAACACAGAGTAGTGTGTACCATGTGGAGGGCCATGGGGGGAGCTGCAGAAGGTCAGGGGGGGAAAGGGACATCTGTCGACAGTCTCTTGGGAATGAGTTGAATAAATCAGATAAAAGGTGAGGTAGAACTCTTTCACAATAACAAGAGCTTCAGAAACAGAGTATGTCATGGTTTAGGCTCTGCTACCTCAGAGGTCACTGCAGGGACGGTGGGGATAAGTTCTGGTTAGTAGTGAGAGTGAGCACGATGGGGGCTTGAATCCTTGGGAATGTGTGTGGAAAGGAGACCCAAACAGATGCCTCAGAAATCAGTGGTGGCTTCTGCTCGATTGCTTAGGGGCCAGAAAGTAACAGTGATGACAGCAAATATGAATGTCTTTACTGGGTGTTGACTGCTTACTTACATATTATCTTTTTAAAAACCCCCATTTATGAGGGAGAAGGTGTCATTTATCTTTTTGCAGATGAACAAATGGAGGGTTAGAGTAGTTAAAATTTTTGATCAAGGTCACCCAACTAAACAGTCAGTAGGAGACATAGATTTCTTATCTTACCAAGGTCTGGTTCTAAGTTTTACATTTCCTCTCTCCAGAAGAATCAAATGTGGCCAGAGTTAAATCCCTGAGACTAATCTGGTACTCAGTGACTTTTACGGAGTTTGATAGTCAGATGATTCAGTATTCAGAGGGGATTTGAGGTCACCTGGTTAGTCCAACCATTATTTAAAACTTGACTGCACTTTAATCATTTGAAAGGTGATTAGGAAGCGACAGGAGAGATGATCTTCATGCAGGCTCAGTTTTCTGGTTTTTTTTTTTTTTTTTCAGAGCTTGACTACCATAACAGATTGCAGAACATTTTCCTTTTTGCTCCTTTTAGTATGCCCATGTTCTCACGTCTCATGCCCTCTTCACTGAAATTTATTGGGATCCCACCATATATTCTCTTTGATCCTGATTTTGTTATATGGTCAAGAAGAGCAAAGAAAATACACCTTCATGTTAAAGTCATCATCTATCTGTGTCTTATGTAACAATGACTTATTTTAATGTTTTTTTCTATATGGTTCATTTTTTTTTAAACAACAAAGAGCCCATTGTTTAGAAATGTTGTGTCTAGCGGTCTGCATTTCAGATCTAGAGACTTCAAATCCTGTGTCAACCCTGGAGGTCTGGGGATAGGATCGTTTTCCCCAGAAGAAAAGTAGATGAAATTGTTAGAGATCAAAGCCCTCCTTTTGTGTAATTCACATACACCAGGCCTGAAATGCATTTGTGAGTGCCTGATGGAAGTGTTATTTTCCTCACCCTACCTTTTAGAGATGTTGTAAAAGATTAAAGAGACCAAGTCCCCAAGTTTTTTTTTAACTTTCTTGAAGAAAGAACAGAGGTGGGACAAAGTGTTATTTATTTCCAGCAGTAAAAGAAGGTGCTCCTCAGAGAGATGTGTCATGCTGGCTTTATTGATATTTCTCTTATTGTTTATAATAGTGATGCTAGGATATCCACTAGGTCAGTTTTCATATGAACCACCATAGGAAACGGCACATCTGATCTTGAGTAACATTCAGTTGTGTTTAGGGCAGTGGGGTAGGTTTCTGAGACACCAAGGAAGACACTCTGAAATGGGATGTGAAATATAAGGTTTGTGGAGAAATGCGTACTGGGAAGGTCCAATGGCAGCAGGCTGGGCAGGTGCACCTCTGTTCCTCACAGTGCTGCTGGTACCTCATCCGAGTGTAGCACCTTCTATTTTTATTTCTCATGACACTTTGTCCTGAGGCAGCCACCTGGATGAACACTTTCCTCTCCATGGTGCTCTGGTTTGCACCAGTTACCCCAGGGAGGGAGGTTTTACATGTCAGGCTACTGAAGCAGTGGCATCATTCATTTTCTTTGTTTGTTTTGTTCTTCTATGACCAGCATCCCAAGAAGCAGCTGTCCTCCTGTGCAGGAAAGAAAGCAACTTTCTACAGGTAACACTATCTTGCCTCAATTTCCACCCTAAATGAGAGAAACACAATGTCCTTCAAGATAATACGTATCAGGGCTTTCTGGTCTAGACTGGCTCAGTGTTTTCTTAACTGGATTAGGTTTAGGGGCATTGGAGAACATGATTTTCAAGCTACCATTTTCTTTTCTATTCTTTTTCCTTTCCATTTTTCTTTTTGGTAGTAGAGATTGAACCCAGGGGCATTCTACCTCTGAGCTATACCACCAGCCTTTTTATTTTTTGTTTTGAAATAGGGTCTTGCTAGGTTGCTGAGAGTCTCACTACATTGCTGAAGCTGTCCTCATACCTGTGATCCTCCTGTTTCAGCCTCCTAAGTACTGAGATTACAGCTTGTGCCACCACACTAGGCTAAAATTCTTTCTTTGATATTGCATATGTTTTCATATGGACTTAGATTGGTCCTTGGACTCCTTGAGTTCTACTGCTCTGTCTATTCCTGAGCAAATACCAAGTTGCTTCAGTTATTGCAATTTTACAACATATTTTTAAACATCTAGTATTCTCTATTATTCACAAAAGATTATTTCTCTGAAAAATTTCAAGTGTTTTTAATAAACTGTAAAATCATTATACCTTGTTCTAAAAATGTTCTGCTGAAATTTCTGCAATTTATTGGGGGAAATAGGTACAGTATTAACAGCAACATAGTATATAAAGCTAAAAAAAAATCAAAGCCTGAATGCTTATTAGCAAGATGAGATATTGAAACATATAAAATTTATTTGTGAAAAAGAATGTTTTGGTGTTATTTGCATAAAAATAGAGGACTCTCCCAAGTACAATATTAAGAAAAAACAGTAAGTTATAGAAGATAGTGTTATATGTATGTATGTGTATAACATTAAAAAATATATTTTGCTTAGCGGTGTGTGTGTGTGTGTGCATGTGTGTGTGTGTGCATGTGTGTGTGTGTGCATGTGTGCATGCATGTGTGTGCATATGTGTATGTGTGTGCATGTGTGCGTGTTACTAGGGATGAACCCAAGAGAGGAGCATTCTATTTCTGAGCTACACCCCCAGCCCTTTTTATTTTTGTATGTGGCAGTATTTATTTCACTTATTTTTTATTTATAGTCATGCATGTTAAAAGATCAAATTTTTGTTCTCAATATTTTCCATGACAATGATCAGAAATTATCGTACATAAATATTTTCTTTTTACTTTTATTGGTGCATTATAGTCTCACATCATAATGCAATTCATAATGATAGTGACACACAGGCACTTAGCCCTTGATGGGGGTCTTGATAAGTTGATCAGGATCTTGATAAGTTGCTGAGACTGGCCTCAAACCTGTGATATTCCTATCAGCTTCCCAGGTACTGGGGTCTCAGGTGTGCGCCACCATGCTTGGTAATACTTAAGTAGTATAAGTAAAGATAACTGCATGGAATGATAACCATGAGCTCAGGGTCATGGCTCCTTGTAGTTGGCTGGGAGAGGACACAGTCAAGGGGTAGACCAGTTGCCCTCACACTACTGGGCTTGGCTTATTTCCTAAGGCTAAGATACAAGATAATTTAATGTATTATTCTTTATACTTTTTTGTATGTCTTAGATGTTGATAATTGCCCTTTAATTAAAAAGGTCTACTGAGAACATAGTCATACATAAAATAGGAAGACATACTCATTCACAGAGGAGGAATATTAATATAATATTTTCAATTTTCTCTGGTTACTCATTAAGCAGTACATTTATCATTTCCCTTACCACATTGTGTTTACACTGTTTAAAGGCTTATGTAAGTACATATTTATAAGACTCTAAACACCAAACCAAGGTCAAAACAGGAAACATTTATCCGATTATTGAAAGAGAGACTCCTTCTCAATTAGAGAAATTGCAGCATTAAATGAATTTGATGAGATAAAAATGATTTTAAATCTTCAATATTACAAAAGCATTATAAAAATTCAAATGACAAACAAGAAAAATATATTTACAGTAATATGGTAAAAGATTCATACACTTACTATAAAAGAATTCTCACTCTTAACACTCCAATGAGCAACAGCCAGAAGACTTGCACAGGGCATGTATAGAAGAATAAATATATGTGGCCAGTCAGTAAATGAAGGAAATGTAGCCTCAGTAAAGTCAAATAAAGCAAATAGGTGAGCATAGTTTAACCTGATAAGTTAGCAAATATTAAAGATAATGTAAAAATATTGACGAGAGCCATAGGCATATTATTTCATATACTACCGGAGGGGTGTCATCTAGTAAAACTTCCAAAACGTAGTAAGAAAATAGCTCTGGATCCTTGAAACAAATAAAAAAAAAGCAGGTTTGAAAGCAGTCTCCCTTGTAGAGAGCCATCCTGAGCAAGAAAATGCAGGCAAATATCCACTTTGTGTGGACCTCCTGCCTCGTTTGCATGTTTATTTACTTCACACACTCTTCAAGGATAATGACTTAATCAATCCACTTCACTCTTTCCTTGATAATGTTTTCACTGCAGTCTTGCTGCTCAAATCTTCACTTCCCGCCAACAAAGATGCTGTGGAGATGTACAGTTCTTGCTTTCAGAAGCTGGAAGATGAGAGATGCTCATTTGTAATTTGGGAGAAAAGTGCATCCCTTTAACCACGAGTTTCAGGAGAAACTCATGTCTTCTCTTTATCCTTTTTTCTGCTTGGGTTTTTCCTCATAATCTGCTATGGCTTAAAGCAGGGCTTCTCAATGTTGGTACTGTGGATGTTTGGGACTAGTTAGCTCTTTGTGGAGTATGTGTGTTGAGGGGGGTTACCTTGTGTACCACAGGGTGTGTGACAGCATCCCTGACCTCTACTTATTAAATATCAATGGAAGACAAATTGTCACCAGACATTTCCAAATGTCCCCTGAGGGAGAGAACTCTTGTGCTCTGTTGACAATCACTGGTTTCAAAAGTTGATTTCACTAGAAGTGAAGGTCTTTGTTTCCCTGGGTGGGAACACAGACCTTTCTTCTCAGTGGTGGAGTCCCCATGCCATTTGTGGGGGTGCAGTCATATTGCAATGGCCAACTTTGGAAAATGCTACCTACAACAGCAACTTTGTCACTGACCTACTGTATGTTCTCGGACTGCCCGTTTGGGCAGCAGTTTCTCCATCTGCAAAGTGAAACATTTGATCTTGGATCCATGGCTTCTGTGGAGGGCTGTTGCATGATAAAGGGGCCGAGAAAGAGGACAGCACTCTTTCTTTCATTCATTTTACATGTGGGTCTTTCAAATAAGTATTGTAACAACACGGTCCAATGCATGCCTGGCCAAATGGCTTAATAATGCCTCCATGATGATTGTGTGGGGAGCAAAGGACAAGGATGTACCCTAGTGTTAGAGGGGATGGAGTTCTCCATGGAAGGAAATTGGTCCTAGGGAAGAGCAGTTAGCCATGCAGTAGGAAACTTGATGGGCCTTTGGCCTGGCCAAGACTAATGGGCCTAGAATCAGAAGCCCCAGGGAGCTGTGGTGTGCTTCTGCTCTGATATAGGTGCCTGGAGTCACCAACACTCAAGTTAACTCTTCGATTTTCACTGGAAACAGCAGCTGTGGCGCCCTGTAGCCTCCGTGCTAATGTATTTGGAGTTTTACTTTCATGATGAAAGGGCTTGGATGAATCCTGTGTGCTCAACATGAGCTGTGGCCCATCCTCAAGGCCAGATTGGGGCCTATGAGGAAACAGTTGTGTCTGTTGGGGGATGGAGGTGAGGGAACAGAGAGACATCCTACAGCCATTGTTCCTGGTCTTTTGCTTTCTTTAGGAAGAGAATACTTACAGAAATAACTGCAAGGAGGCCCATGGGAGATAGCAAGTCAGGAGAGTTGGGCTCCACTTGTGAGTGTGAGTTAACACACCCGGCTCAGGAGTGCTTGCCTCACCAAGTCCCTAAAAGGGCTCTCCGGTATGTCTGGGTCAGGAACCAGAGAACTGCAACTTCTTCTCCATGCAGGATTCCCTGCTCTGTCAGAATGCAGATCTACCTTTATTTGTTTTGTTTTGCAAATGTTTACAAACAAGTTCAAACACTGGTCCTGTCTGCTCTTTTTCAGCAATGTTTCATGAAGATGCTGTCACAGATGAAAAATATCCCTGAAAAGTTCAATCTCTGTCTCTCTTCCCTCCCTCCCTCCCACTCCCTCCTTCCCTCTTTTCTTTCTCTCTCTCTCCCTCCCTCCCATTCCTTCTCTCTCTCTTTCTCTCTCTCCCTCACCATCTCCCTCTCCCTCTCCCTCTCTCTCTCCTCTCTCCTCTCTCCTCTCTCCTCTCTCTCCATGACTAATTTAATTCCCTGACTTGTGAAAAGTCTCTCCGATAGTGTCCTTTGCCATTTTTTTCCTGTCTGTTTTGCAGATCCACCTTTTTTCTGAGACAATTGAAACCCTGATAAG
The DNA here is from genome assembly GCA_004027655.1 of Graphiurus murinus. Classification (NCBI taxonomy): domain Eukaryota; kingdom Metazoa; phylum Chordata; class Mammalia; order Rodentia; family Gliridae; genus Graphiurus; species Graphiurus murinus. Next base: position 23,540 of record PVLC010024201.1, read on the forward strand.
CTCTACAGTTCCCATGGCAAGCCTGGCTTCCGAGCTCAGAGATCTGAAGGCTGGAGATGCTTCAGAGAGAGCTCTTCCATGTGACTCAAGAGGCTGGAAGGGAATCACTTAGAGATGGAGTGTTGAGGACAACACTGGGCTCTTGTCATCTCCTCTGGGACAATTTGACAATTTCCAGAGCTGTTTCACTGCTGGGCATGGTAACTGGGAGCTGTTTTAGGGAACCTTGAGCATCCTGCTGCAAAAGTTTTGACATATCAGTTCTGAAGAGGCTAAATGTGTGTGTCCCCACATTCTCCTCTCATTGAGCAGGTGGAGACATTGTGTCCAGGATTTTAAGGAGTCAGGAAAATAATCATTCTATTATTGATTTTTGAGGAATCTCCCTGAAGTTTCCCATAGCAACTATACCAATTTATATTCCCATTAACAGTGTACAGGGGACAAAAGTTCCTATTTCTCTATATCATCACCACTTGATATCTTGTTTTATTGATAACAGCCATCCTAGTGCATATGAGGTGGTACATCATTATGGTTTCCCTTTGCATTTCTTGGTTGATGTGATCATGATGTGATAAATATATTGATTATCTTTCCATGTACCTATTGGCTATTTGTATGTCTTTGGAGAAATGTTTATTCCAGTGCTTTGCCCACTATTTTTTTTTGGTACGGGGATTGAACCCAGGGGCATTCTACCTTCAAGCTACACCCCATCCCTATATTATTTTATATCTTATTTTATTTTATTATTTTGGAGCAGAGTCGTACTAAATTGCTGAGGGCCTCTCTAAGTTGCTGAGGCTGACTAATAACCTCTGATCCTTCTATTTTAGCCTTTCAAGTACTGGGATTACAAGTGTGTGCCAACATACCCAGCTAGCCTTTTTTAATTGTGCTATTTGTTCTTTTGTATTGAGTTTTAAGTGTTTCCTATATATTTTGAATATTAACCTTTATCATATAAATGGTTTGCAAATATTTCTCCAAATATTTCTCTCATTCCACAGGTTGGCTTTTAACTCTGTTGGTTATTTTTTGGCTGTGTTTTTAGTTGGATATAGTTTTGTTCACTTATTTTTGTTTCTGTTGCTTGTGCTTTTCCCAATATCCAAGAAATCATTGCCAAGAGCAATGTCAAAGTTTTCCTGATTGTTTTCTTCTAGGCATTTTATAGTTTCAGGGATTACATTTAAATCTTCATTAAAATTTCAGTTGATTTTTGTACATGGTGTAAGAGAACAATTTCATTCTTTTGCATGTATATATCTAGCTTTCTCAGAACCATTTGTTGAAGAGATTATCCTACTTCTACAGTGAGGCCTTGGCATCCTTGTCAAAGATCAGCTTTATCGTAAATATATGGGATTGTTTCAC
>PVLC010024202.1:0-24912 GCA_004027655.1 Graphiurus murinus
TCTGGTGATGGAGAAGCTGGTGGGAAGGGATGCTAAGAAGGTGTGCCTTCCCTGTGAGCTAGAAAAAAATCTCCCCAGGAAGCCATGGGAACAACATGGAGGAGGGGAACACTGGAGGAGGAGGCTTGGGGCTCGAGGTCAGGACTGGGCTAGCCTGGGCTGGGGGGGGGGTGCCTAACGTGAGGGGAGTCAATGCAGAAATCCCCCAGAAGGAAGAAGAGCAAATGCTTGGGGGAAAGAGAGAGTGTGAAGTGAGGACCCCTAGGTGGAGTGACATTGGTAGAGATGTAAGATATCGGGGGTGGGACATTCACCATGAAAAGCCTTGCCTAGCAGTTCACATGGGCTTGTGAGGGATGGGGAAAGTTGGTGGTCTTGAGTAGAGATGGCGCAGCCAGTCCACCCAGAGAGGATCCAGGTGCAGAGAGTAACACCCTCAGCCAGGGATTTGGATGATCTGTGTCCCAGAGCCAGGTGAACCTCTGGATGGCCACCTCACCTCTCCCAGAAGAGCCAGCTCCTTGCTGGCACCTGGAGCTGTGCTCAGATGCAAGCTGAGTATGATATGATCTAGCCCTTGGAAGAGCCACAGGCTCCTGGTGTTAAAACATCATCTTCAGCCGGGCGTGGTGGCGCACGCTTGTAATCCCAGCATTCGGGAGGCTGAGACCGGAGGATCCGGGTTCGCGGCCAGCCTCAGCTACCTAGTGAGGCACTCCGCAACTTAGTGAGACTCGGTTTCAAAATAAAGAATAAAAACTAGGGCTGGGGGTATAGCTTAGAGGTAGAATGCCCCTGAGTTCAATTCCCCAGTACCACAAAAAAAAAAAATCATCTTCCTGGGGAGGGGGTATAGGGTGCTCCCCCAAGGGAACACGGCAGAGTCGGGGATGAGTCCTGCCTGGGAAAGGGAGGAGGTGGCTGAAGGTTGGGACTTGGCTTGGAGGTGGGATTAAAGGGTCTTTGTGGAGTCAGGAGGCTGTGAGCAGAGGAGCATACTGTTGGCCTCAGAGCTGAGGATCAGCGCGGCTGTGTTTGGGGCCAGGATGCTGCAATGGCGTCGGTGGAGGAAGCAGGGATGGGAAGCTTGGACTAAGGCCACACCAAAGCGTCTGCTCTCTCTGTTCCAGGCCCCGGTGTTAGTCAAGAAGTGGCCGGTAAACACTGACTAATCTCCTTTCTACCACCCCAGAGGCTTCCCCACCTGAGGTGCTGAAGAATCAACTCAGCCCCTGACCTTTCCCACAAAGGAAAATCCAAATGGCCTCAGCAAGAGGCCAAGGGCAGCGCAGAGAGGAATCTTTCCAATTACTTATGTAAAGCCAGCGGTAGGCGCAGGCAAATGAAGGGGAGGGATACATAATTGAATACCATCCCCTGCCCTTATATCATTAGTGTAACAAACACAAGGTAGATTAATATGCTGTCCCAAAACAACTGAGCTGTAATAATTGCACAGGACACACTTAATATGAAGCGCACAGTGGAAAAGTTTCCTTTCGTTTCGAGCAAAGGCATTCTAAACATCAGAAGCCCAGGAAGTACCTCTGTGGCATAATTAGCCAGTCACGCTGTCAGGCTGACTGTGACCGTCCCTCCTGTGACCAGGGCAGCCGGGAGGGTCTGTGATGAGACCGGATCGTGTCGGCTTAACGAGGCCCATTAATAACCCACTGGCGTTTCCATTTTGAGAATTGTCTTCTGTGTCTGATGGTGTTGAGGAGCCGGGCGAAAACCATTCGGTGCCCTCTAAATGGAATTCTACATCTTCTCTCCTAGGAAATTACACATGCTGTGACTTGGTTGTAAAAATAAAGGAGTGTAAGAAGAGCGAGGACCCAGCCACGCCTGCCCCCTCACCAGTGCCCCCCTTTCCAGCCTCTCCTGAGGGGCCAGAGACCCTTGACCTGTTGGGAGACGACACTGAGCTTCAGCAAACACCTGCAAACTCCTTGACCTTGCAGGTAAGGCCTTCCCACCAAGAGCGAGGCCCACCAAGAGTCCCACTTGCTCCTGGGGAGATGGAGGGCACGTGACTTCACTTCTGCCTTTGAAGTTGGAAAACTGACTCCCCTTCCCAGGGACTTGTTCCCTAACCTTGCTGAGCCTCGGTCGTATTGTTCCAATAATGGGTATAATGACACCAACTCTACCAGGCTAGAATGGGGACCAAACACTACCACTAGTGGCAACGACCCTATCAGTGACAAATGCCCCAGAGTTACCCCGTTCACTTCATAGACACGGGCACCTTTGATTCTTGAAAGACTCCTACCAGGCAGGAGCCCCTGGGGCCCCCAACTTCACATGAGGACAAGGAGCCTTTTTGAAAGCTTAAGGAAGCTGCCAGACTGGTTTAGTCATGAGTGCAAGGACATAGATTTTGTTTGGCATCTTTCTTGATCATAAAAGTCATATGTACACATTTTTTTTAAAAGTAATAAAAATTCGGAGTGCAAACAACCTGGGAGAAAGCCAGTGGTATAGTGCTTTCCGCAGCCGGCCACAGCTTCTGGGAGGCACTTGGTGTGCTGTGACCCTCCCCGTGTGTGGAGATGGTTGGGGGCCCTGGGTGAGATTTTCATGGTGCCCCCAAAGCACCCTTAGGTTCCAGGATGGTCCTGGGAGAGGGTGGGCAGCCAAGCAACCTTCTTGGACCAACTAGGTGTTTTCAGGGGCCGTCTCTCCAGGCCTGGTCCTCCGCTGAAGCTTCCACACTCCTGATGGTTGGTGCTCCAGCGTGCCTGGTAGCCGGTGGCTGGCATCGATGCACAGAAGGAGCCCTCCAGGCTAGGAGAGGAATGGAGCAGAGGAGGAATTCCGGCAGTGTAGCATGCCCAATGAGCCATTGTTGAGCACCTGCTGTATGCAGAGCTGGGGGCAGGGCCCATGAGAGATACAACATCCAAGAGACAGGGCCCACATCTTCTAGAGGCTCACAGCCTACCATGGTGTGTGGATCTCGGTTGCAGGAGGCGATCCGTGAGGTCCCTGGACGTTTAGATTGAGCAGGGAGATCCCACAGGGCTTCCTGGGAGGGAGGGGGCGAGCTTGAGCCCGTGGGTGTGGCCACAAGTGTTTCTCTAGGTTTGAGCAGAGACATTGAGGGAATAGGAAGTCAAGACAGTTGAGAAAGGCAGGATAGGTAAGAGAAGAGGACTAGCAAATAAATACACCTGTAAATAAATACACCTACCTTCCAGCACTGACGTGAGATTCCCAGAGACAGGAGTCCACACAGGACACAGCTGGTGCCTGGCATGGTGCCTCTTAGCTACCCCGAGTGCACGGAGCTGGGAGGCAGGAAGCTAACAGGGATGTAGGGACTTTCGACTTGCTCCGTGGGCTCAAGGATCCCTTCTGCACAGGCAGAATTTCCTCCCCGCCCATTCTGCCCCTTTAGATCCAATTCTGGTTTCTCCTGAGCAGACCATTTTTCACCTGGGTGGTGTATGTGTGTCTCTGCTTCCTAAGACTCCAACTCCTGGCAGAAGCAAGTGACTCGGAGTACCAGCTTTCGGCCACCACCCATGACCCTCTGGGATGTGGGATGCAGGGCGCTCAGATTTGGGTCTGATGGCAATGACTGACTTGCCGGGATGGAAGGATGGATGGGCAGACGTTTGCTGTCTGCACACACACTCTTGATGCGGGTTGCTGCCCCATCCTGCCGCAGCAGGGCCTTGGTGCTGCTGGAACTGACCACGGGACTTGTGTCTTCAACTCACCTGTGACTGTCATTACACAAGGTTGTGGCCAAAAAAAAACCAGGATGCACTTTTGTGCCATGGCTCCTGGTCTCTGAGTATCACACTTGTGGTTGACTTCTCTTGGCCAAATTGGGGAGATATGTTGCCTTTGGGACTATTTTTCCATAAAAAAAAATACTTTCTTTGCTCCAATCAGGAAGCGCTAGAAGTCCACAAACCTCAGTTCATTTCTCGCTCCCAAGAACGGCTGAAAAAGCTGGAACACATGGTCCAGCAGAGGAAAGCGCAGCCGAAGGAGAAGCTGGGGCAGAAGCAGAGCCTCCTCCCCGTCCGCGCCAATAAGAAGCAGTTCACCGTTCCGCATCCTCTGAGTGGTAAGCTGCAGGGGGCTCAGGAGGATGGAGGAGGCTGGGGAGGTGGGGTCCTGGGGTCTGGAGCCTGGGGTGATGGCTCCAAATGATGCTACTCTCACACACAGAGTCAACCCTCTGTATCATAAAGCCCAATCTGGGAGCCAGCCCATCTTGAGAGATGACATACGGGCATCCTGCTCAGCAGAAAAATCTTGGGACAAAAATTTACCATTCTGGTTGGGAAGGAAGCCACAGCCCTGTAGCAGCCAGGGTAGCAAGTTCAAATTCTTGGCTCCTCGCTGATGTTTGCAAGAGATCCCCTTTGCCCTTTATAGATTGCAAAACAGATCTCGGGGCGAGAGGTTGACTCCAGCCTGTCTGCATCAACATTCGTCATCTCGAAACCCCTTTCCTGCTGTGAGCTCTTAGAGAAGGGACGGCCAGCTTGCTGAGCACCGGGGTCAGGCTGACCTTGGGAGGGAGCACTCACTCCCTCATGGGAGAAGTAGTTATCAGGAACCGTCCCGGGGTCAGGCATCAAGAGGGCAGCTGGAGATACCACACTGAGCAAGACTGCCCTCTTTCCTTTCTTCACTGGAGCTTATAAACAGACCATTAAATGAGGAAGAATAACAAGAAGGGGTGGAGGCAGGCCCGGGAGACCTGGGAACACACACTTATGGACTGCCAACCCAAATCTTAGAATCTGGAGGCCTGGGGAGACTTCAGCTCTATTCCCATGGACAAGGGAATGAGATCTTTCTTCTAGGAAAATGTTTTGGCCCCCAGGAGGTGAAATCATGAGTATGATTCTGAATAAAAGTCCTCTGGGAAAGGAACCATGGTCAATAAAGTACAGCTCTGCAAACATTACCAAGATCTCATAAAGGGGTATTTGGGGGACAGAGAGAAAAGGGTGCTGTAATCGGATTCTCATTAGCCCCATGGTCCCCGGGCAGGCTGTCTCCTTTCTGCCCTCAGAGTCCTGTGGGAGAGCTATCTGGAGACACTGGTGAGGGAGGGTGGACTCACATGCATCCTTCTCTTGCAAAGGACCTGGCAGCTCCTTCCCCATGACATTTCCCAGTATGATAAGGAATGGAAACCGAGAAGATGGACATGCAAAGGGTTCCCCCACTGTACAGACACGGGTATCTTACCAGCAATTCAAGCCGATGGCAGACCCAAGCACAAAATGGGTGTACTCCTCAGAGAGCTATTTAGCCTCTGGCTGCAGGCCCAGACCTCAGGAGGTGCTAGGGGGACTGAGTGCCAGCCACAGATAGGAGTGTCCAGACCCCGTGGTACTGGCCCTGGGGCGGGCTGTGTAGCAGAGGCCACTCAACCTTCACAGTTCTAAAGATAAAGTTTGATAAAATGGCTAGTCTGCCAGACCTGATGGCAACCGTATTTTAGAGTGCACCAATGGCACCTGAAGACCTTCCTTTTCAGCCAGGTCCCTTTACTCTGTGTAGAAAGAAATGGAGACCTAAGGAAGCAGAGAATTTCTGCAGTCAGCATGGTTCAGTGCTAGTCAGCATGTCATTACTATGACAAACACCCAAGATTAATCAACTTAGGAAGAGAAAACATTTGTTTCAGCTCACAGTGTTGGAGGTCTCAGCCCATGGTCAATTGTCCTCATTGCTTTTGGGCCTGTGGAGAGGCAGTAGATTATGGCAGGAGCATGTGGCAGAGCAAAGCTGCTCACTTCATGGAATCCAGGAGGCAGAGAGATCAGGGCCCCACAATCCTCTTTGAGGGCATGCTCCGAGTGACCCCAAGTCTACTAGGTACCACTTGTTAGCATTTCTACCAGCTCCCAAAAGCTCCATGTTGGCGACTAAGCCTTAACACAGGGACCCTTGGTGGACATTTTAGACCCAAGCTACAGCAGGTACTGTGCTGGGTTCCTCCTCTCCTGGGCCAAAGACTCCTGTCTGGTGGCCACAGGTATCCTGAGTGTCAAGGTGACGTGGCCTTGGTCATCGGGAGGACTTTCCTGGGGTTGCTAGAGAAAGTTTTTGCATACAACGTGGATTGAAATCAGAAATGTATTCTTCCATTCTGGATGTCAGAAGTCAAAATTCAGGGGCCCGCAGGGTTGGTTCCTTCTGGAAGCTCAGGAGGAACCACGTCATGTGGGTCTCTGAGCTTTTGTAGCTTCTGGACATCCTGGCATCCTTGAGTTGTGGACACGTCACCCCAGTCTCTGCCTCTGGCTTCATCTGGCCATTCCCTATGTCCAGATGACCTCTTCTCAGAGGCTGGGTTAGGGGCCACTTAGCCCAGTATGATCTCATTCTACATCTGTGAGGACCATATTTCTATTAATAAGGTCAAAATGAGATGACATTCACAGGCCCGGGGATTTAGGACTCAAGCCTATCTTTTGGGGTGAAACACAGCAATTCTGCCCATGATGTCATCAGACCTTGATGTTTTGCCCAAAACAAATATCCTTACAAGTTCACATTCTTATTAATGAACATCTTAAAATAGTATTTAATAAAAGAGGATCCAGCTGGTCAGTAGTGTTAACTGAGACACCTTTTGATTCCCAAATTCCAAGACGTCCTGGCGACTGGAAAGCTCCCGGGGGTGGGAGGACCGGCTGACCCAGGGTTTATGGTCATTCTGACTGTCCCTGCAGTCTTTATGTGTTGACAAGAGCTTTACCCCTTCATGTTTGTTTGTTTGTGTTAGGCCAGTTAAGTCAGACAACTTCTGAAAACAGAGCCTCATATGAGCTCAGGCAAGTAAGAGGGAATGGCTAAGGCCCCATTAAACCAGTCTATGGTCCACATCTTGTCTTCACCCTGTCTGCTGGCAAGATGATAAAAGCAACATGCAGATGTTTTTCTTACATGCTAAATTAGTTAATAAATCATATGCACGCGTGGGCTCTGGCTACAGTGTCAAGATGTCTGGTAAGAAAACGCAGCTCGCCCCTCACGCTGGGCCGGCCGCCTCCCATCAGGGCTCAGGGAGCGGTCCTGGCTCTGCGACAGACCAGGAGGCTCAGGTGGACGCTCTGGCAGCTGACAAAGCCAGGAGAAGCCAGTCTCTATGTTTGCAGAGATGATTTTGGCAAGGACCAGGGGGCCGGTGATTCAGGCAAGCTGATGAGTTCTGGGCAGCCTCTGAGGCTTGGGGGCGGAGTGTTGCATCTGTGCACGTGTGCAAATGTATGTGCATGCATGGGTGTGTGTGTGCATACATGTTAACATGGGTCAGAGGTCCCTGTTTGGAGGCAGAGAACTTTCCTGTATAGTTGAACCTAGCAGAAGGACTAGGAGGTAGCATCAAGAAGGTCCTGGCTCTAGTCCCCAGCCTTTGATGGAGGAAGCCTCCCAGTTGCATTGGGGTGAGCAGAGTGACATGAGCCACAGTGCAGGGGGGTGAGGAGTCCAGAGCATGGCAGAGAGAAGCGGCTGGGGGTGCTCAGTTTAGCTACAAGGGTAGGAGGTGAGAGAGACTCAGGCCCAGAGATGAGATCAAGGAAAATGAACTCCAAGAGGGTAACAGCCACTGCACCTGCTGTTCCTGAGTTTAGCCTCCTTCAGAGGTCAAAAGCCAAGGCAGGCCAGATGCGATCAAGATGGGATCTGGGACAGGGCAGCGGGGTGAGAGAGACTCTTAGTGGAGGAGTCAGAGGGAGGAGCGACTGCTGACTTGTGAGGAGAGACGCCGAGATGGAGGGACGATGGCACCAGGGCTTTGCTTTCAGCCTCACACATTGCCAGTGCTCCAACCCGAGGGCCTCTCTCCTTCCCCAGCCTTGTCCCTGCTGGGTCCATCACTAGCGTTCCCTGGGGGCCCTCAACAAGGCTTCTCCACCATGGTCACGCAGCTCCTGGTGTCCCGGGTGGATTGGGCTATGTTCAAAGTCAACCATCACCTGGGAGTTCCAGTGCTTCAGGATCAATCAGTATGCCTGCTTTGTAGTTGGAATCCCAGACAGGGAAGCCTGCACCTGGGCAGTGGGTACTGACCCACCACCCCCTGTGATGCATTTATGGCTTCGTACTGTGGCACCTTAGCGCCCCAAACCTGGCCCTAACCATCTCCTCCTGGAATGGGGCCCAGCTCCAGGGCCTCTCTGAATGATTCCCCCACCCTGAAGTCCAGTCTCTTCCCAAACTGGCTCTGCCCTCTGCCCCTTCCCGGTCCTTCCTGGTGGATCTGTTTTGGTGTCCTTCCTTACCTCCAGGAGCACTGACACTCAGACCTAAATCACCCACCAGACTCTCTCCCTGTCCCTCTTTCTGTACTGCACCATCCTGCCTGACCTCAGAAGTCCTTCTCAAGCCCTTGCTCTTCATGAATCTCTTACCCCTAGGCCCTCTCCTCTGCTTTCTGCAACACATGACCAGGTGTGCTGGCTTTTGCTTCTTGGCTGAGTGCTTTGCTAATGATGAATCGCTGCTGTTTCCTGTGCTTGACCCTGTAGCCAGCTCGGAGAGCCTGACAGTGCCCAGCCCCAGCCCATGTGTCCTGCTCTGTCTGCCAGTCAGGAGGGAGGCCTCCTTCAGGGCTCTGCGAGGTTCTCCTCAACCTTTGAATGTGCAGAAATCCTCCCTAACCCCCATCCATTCACACCCCCACTCCACAGCCATTCAAACCCATTTAGCTCTTATTTTCTTGTAAATCACCTACCTTCTTGCGTCTTCACTTTGGATTATAGTCATGGGGGTGTGTTGGGGAAATCTCCCTAAGCTGGAAGCCCCGGTGGGCACACACCACGCCTAGTCCCTCGGGGACTTCTTGCTGCAGCCAGCACAGCAGAAGGAGTTAATCCACATCCCCTCATCTACACTTCTCAAGGTGAACCATGTCAGAGCCTTTCAAATCACAGACCAGTGGAGGGATGGAATTCTCCAGAAGGCACTGCAGATTTTCTTCTGCAGGAGCTCTGCCTTGCTGATGATTCTTGGCTGGAGCAAGTATTAGCATTAATTTGCATTCCCACACCATCTAGCTGGAGATGTGACCCAGCAGATATGCAATGGCAGCAGAAGTCACCGCAGTAATAAAAATGTGCTGTTCGTCACGAAGCCCGCCGAGCAGGGGCTGTGTGGCCCTGACTGTTGCCTCGTCTGATCTGCTGAATGCTTTCTCATCAAATGTTAAATATGTGTGGCGAGTTCTCCCAATATTAGCCACAAAGATATTTAAAATGCGCTTAGCAGCTCAAAGTAAATTTTTACTTTATCCATCAGCAAAGAAAACAAGAAGCAGGCATTACTTAAAGACCGCTGCCCTGATTCAAAGACATTTGCATGCACACGATGGCTAGTCTTCCAGGCGCTGGGACCCTACTGCAACACTGTGTTGCCTGTTTAAAGGAAATTCAGGAAGAAAAGATCAAACTGTGTGTGTTGATTAGAATTAGCCTAAAAGGACAATGTTATTTCTGATGAAAATAACATGAGGTACAAACACTGAATTGCAGAATGATAAGGAAAATGACCGGGATTGATTTTGTTTTCCAAATGATTTCCCTTTATGTTCCACAGAGCAGTTAAGTAATAAACCTTGCAGCAACACTAAGGATATAAATCCACTTGGCCACCAGCATGAAGTTTATTAATCATCCATAAATCACCATATTTTGTAGTTCTCTAAAATGGAAGAGCCTGGAATTGAAGCAAGCGCGACTTTCATAAAGTTGCCAGATCAGACCTGTAATGGATGCAGCTTTTTGATGACGAGCTGAGTTTAAATTTGTCATTTGAACACACACACACACACACACACACACACATACACACACACCTTGCTTCAGCTTTATTATGCTTAATTGACCAAAGATTTGTATATCTTTATGATGTACAATGTAGCGTTTTCATATATGACTGCACTATAAAAATAAGTAAGTCAAGATAATGAACAAATCCACCAGGAGTGGTGGCACGTGCTTGTAATCCTAGGACTTGGGAAGCTGAGACAGGAGGATCGCAGGTTCCAAGCCAGCCTTAGCAACTTAGGCTCTCAGCAACTTAGAGAGATCTTGTTTCTAAATAAAAAATAAATAGGACTGTGGGTATAGCTCAGAGGCAGAATGCTTCTGGGTTCAATCCCCAGGACCACACGAAATAATAATAATATAATAATAACAATAAGCATATATATCACCTCACTTTTGGTATGTTGAGAACATTTAAGATATATTCTCTTTCATCAGTTTTCTTTTTTTTGCGGTACTGGAGATTGAACCCAGGGGCATTCTACCTCCGAGCTACACCCCCAGCCCTATTTTTTATTCTTTATTTTGAAACCGAGTCTCACTAAGTTGCAGAGTGCCTCACTAGGTAGCTGAGGCTGGCTGCGAACCCGGATCCTCCAGTCTAAAGCCTCCCGAATGCTGGGATTACAAGCGTGCGCCACCACGCCCGGCTCATCAGTTTTCAAGTAGAGTGCTTTATTATTAACTATAGTCACCATGCTGTAAGATAAGTCTTCACATTTACTCTTCCTAACTGAAACTGAATATTCTCTAGGTTCAAACATGCTGTCACAAATGACAGCATCCCTTTCCTTTTTTAAAGCTAAATAATGTGTGTGTGTGTGTGTGTGTGTGTGAGAGAGAGAGAGAGAGAGAGAGAGACAGAGAGAGACAGAGAGAGAGAGAGAGAGACAGAGAGAGAGAGAGAGAGAGAGAGAGAGAGAGAGAGAGAACAGGAAGAAGGAGGAGGAGGAGGAGGAGGAGGAGGAGGAAGAAGGAGGAGGAGGAGGAAGAGGAAGGAGGAGGACAAGAAGGAGGAGGAGGAGGGGAAGGATTCTGAATTCCCATTCATTTTGTTGCCAGAGGCCTGGGTTGGTTTCCCATCTTGGCTGCTGTGAACAGTGCTCCAGTGAAGCCAGGGTGCAGATGTCTCTTGGACATACTGATTTCATTTCCTGGGAAATTTACTCAGCAGAGGGTTTGCTGGATCACAGGGCAGGTCTATTTTTAAGTTTTTTAGTAACTTCCATCATGTTTTCTACAATGGGTGTACTAAAATAGATTCTCACTAACTGGGCACATGGGTTTCTTTCTCTCCACACCCTTGCTAACACTTTCTGTAGTTTTTTTGTTTGTTTTTATTTTTATTTTGCCACAATAGTCATCTTAATAGGTATGAAATGTTATTGTGGTTTCAACTTGTACTTCCCTGTAAATGGGTAATACTAACCTTTTAAAAATACATAGTATTTTTAAATACTGGCCATTAGTATATCTTCTTTTGAGAAATGTCTGTTTGAGTACTAGATTGTTTTCTTGCTACTGGGGTTTTTTTTTCTCATATATTTTGAATATCATCCCCTTATCAGATGTATGGTTTGCAAGCATTTCTAGTTTGATAGACTCTCATTAATCTATGTTTTGTTGTCTGTGCTTTGGGGGTCATAACTTAAAAAATTGTTGCCCAGAACAATGTCATGAAGCTTTTCATCAGTGTTTTTTCTAGTAGTTTTACAGTTTCAGGTCTTATATTTAAGTCTTTAGTCCATTTTGAGCGGATTATCATATATGGTGTAAGGAAAGGGTCCAGTTTTATTCTTCTGCGTGTGACTATCTCAATATCATTTATTAGAGAGATTGTCCTTTATCCATAATATGTTCTTGGTACTTTTGTCAGAGGTCAATTGAAAATAAATATATGGATTTACTTACTTCTGAGTTTTTCTGTTCTGTTGGTCTATGTGTCTGTTTTTAGACCAGTACCATGCTGTTTTGATTACTACAGCTTTAGAGTAGGCTTTTTTTTCAGTACTGGGGATTGAACTCAGGGGCATTCTACCTCCAAGCTATACCCCCAGCCCTATTTTTTATTCTTTATTTTGAAACAGGGTCTCACTAAGTTGCAGAGTGCCTCACTAGGTAGCTGAGGCTGGCCAAGAACCCAGATCCTCTGGTCTCAGCCTCCCAAATGCTTGGATTACAAGCATGCGCCACCACGCCTGGCTTAGAGTAGATTTTTAAATCAGGTAGTATAATGCTCTGTCTTTTTTGCTCAAGATGGTTTTATCTATTCACAATCTTTTGTAGCTACATTTGAATTTTAGCATTTTTTCTACTTCTGTGAAAAATGTCACTGGAATTTTGATAGGGATTCCAGTCAACGTATAGGTCACGTTGAGTAGTATGGACATGCAATATTAATTCTTCAACTCCATGAATACAGGATATCTTTCCATTTTTACGACTTCTTAAATTTCTTTTACCAGTGTTTCAAAGTTTAGATCTTCTATGCAATTTATTCCTATATATTTCATTTTTTAAACTATTAGAATCGGATTGTTTTCTTGATTTCTTTTTCAGATATTTCATTGTTAGTATATAGAAATACTCCTGATTTTATATGTTCATTTCGTGTACCTCAACTTTACTGAATTTCTTTATTAACCTAATAGTTTTTAGTGGAACATTTGGAAGTTTTTCCATATAAGACCATGATATCTGCAAACAGAGACAATTTAACTTCTCTGTTTTTTATTTGGATGCATTTTGTTTATTTTTCTTACCTACTTGCGCTGGCTAGGACTACCAGTACACATTGAATAGAAGAGGCGAGGATAGGGATGTTATAGTTTGAATCTGAAAGGCTATCACAGCTTGGACCCCAAAGCCTCATGTGTTGAAAACTAGGTCCCCAGTGCAGCAGTGCTCAGAGGTGAGACTTTGAGTAAGTCATTGGACCTTGAGGGCTCTAACTTCATCAATTGATTAATCAATCCAGGGATTCATATTTGATGGCATTATTAGGAGGTGGTGGAAACTAGGGTCTAGTTAGAGGAAGTGGGTCCCTGGAGGCATGCCCTGAAAGAGTACTTCCTTTTTCTCTCTCTGATTTCCAGCTGCCTTGAAGCTAGTAACTTTCTCCTGTCACACTTTTCAGCCATCATGTTCTGCCTCAACTTTGAAGCCATAAGACAAAATAAATCTTTCCTGCTCTAAGGTGTGGATTCCAGGTATTTTTGGTCACAGTAATAAAAGCTGATTAAAAACAGTGGGCATCCTGGTCTTGTTCCTGATCTTAGAGTAAAAACTTTGGACTTTTCCATGTTGAGTATGATGTTAACTTGGGCTTGCCATATTTAATCTTTATTGTGTTGATGTACATTCTCTCTGTACCTAATTGGTTGAGTTATTTTTTTTAAACATGAAAGGATACTGAAAGTTGTTAAATTATGGCTTTTGTCCTTCATTCTATTAATGATGTATATTACATTTTTAAATTGGCATTCGTCCTTCCCATTGATAAAAATCACACTTGATCATGAGGTGAATGATCATTTTAATGTGCTCAGATTTAGTTTGTTATCATTTTGTTTAGGATTTTACATCTATGTTATCAAAGATATTGGCCTGTAATTTTCTTTTCTTGTAGTGACCTTGCCTGAATTCAGTATCTGGGAAATGCTGGCATCAGAGAGTAAATTTGGGAGTATTCTTTCCTCTTCAATTTCTTTTTTTTTTTTTTTTTTTTTTTGCGGTACTGGGGATTGAACTCAGAGACATTCTACCTCTGAGCTACACCCCCAGCCCTATTTTTTATTCTTTATTTTGAAACCGAGTCTCACTAAGTTGCGGAGTGCCTCACTAGGTAGCTGAGGCTGGCTTCGAACCCGGATCCTCTGGTTTCAGCCTCCCAAATGCTGGGATTACAAGCGTGCACCACCACGCCCGGCTTCCTCTTCAATTTCTTTTTGGGAAAAGTTTGAGGATTGTATTAGTCGTTCCTCAAATGTTTGGTAGAATTCAACCAAGAAGTCCTAAGATCTTGGGCTTTTCTCTAATGGGAGATTTTATATTTCTGATTCAATATCTTTACTTGTTATTGGTCTGTTCAAATTCCCTAGTTCCTCTAGATTCATACTTGGTTGGCCTTGTATTTCTAGAAACACCAATTTTTTCTAGGTTATGCAATTTGTAGGCATATAATTGTTCACAGTAGTCTCTTATGATCCTTTGTGTTTCTATGGAATTAGTTGCAACATCTCCATTCTTTTCTGAGTGCATTCTTTTGAATCTTTTCTCTTTTTTCTTAGTCTAGCCAAAGGCTTGTCATATTTTTTCTTTATATTCTCTAAAACCAACACTTAGTTTACTTGATCTTTTATACTGTTTTTCTAGTCTTTATTTCATTAATTTCTGTTCTGATCTTTGTTATTTATTTCTTCTAACTTTGACCTTAGCTGTTCATCTTTTCCAGGTTCCTTGAAGTATAATGTTATATTGTTTGAGATCTTTCTTCTTTTATAGTGGAGGCATTTATTGCTATAAACATCTGTCTTGCAACTGCTTTTGATGCATCCCATACATTTTGGTATGGTGTATTTCCATTTTTTGTTTGTCTTGGGTTTTAAAAAATTTCCCTTTTTGATTTCTTCTTTGACTCACTGGTTATTCCAGAGTGTTTTGTTTAATTTCCACATATCTGATTTTTCTGAAATTCCTACTGTTCTTAATTTTTAGTTTTATACCATTAAAAATACTTTGTGTTGGTTGCCAGCCACTGCAGAGTTCCAGGGTTCCCGTTGGGGACTTCTGGTCTTGAGTAGGGATTTGGCTTAGTTTGAGCACCTCGGATCCTACTGACATCAGAGTGGATGGCATTCACCCACATGGAGCTTGTGGTCTTAAGGTTTTTTGACTGTATGTGATCTTAGTTATGAGGTAGTTAGTGTAGCACAGCCCTCCTCAGCAGGCCTTGGGGTTCTTATGGGGAGCTGATGGAGGTCCTTGGACCTTTCTGATCCTTGCTGGATCTCCTGAAGAATAGCCAGCCAATGAAGATATAGAAGAAAAATTTACTGTTCGGGTCTAGAGGGATGGAGTATAGATTGGAGGGAGCAGGGATCCTGGGCTGGGGAGGAGGAATACAGAGAGAAGAGACTCTCCTGTCTTCTAGGGACTCATGTGCCCCCTGGGGAGAGAGCTGGACAGACAGACAGCTGTAAACCAAGACTGGTGGAGTCATATAGGAAGAGGCCTCTAGGGAGTTGGACAGAGAAGGGGGCTGCTGACAGAGCTCGTGGGTATAGGAGATGGGGCAGGAGGGGGTCAGAGACATCAGAGGCCATTTCTTTCCAAAAATTGTTTTCATAGGCATGTTCGATGTGGGGGTCTGGCTCATTCCTGTCTCTGTGGTCTGGCCCTGTCTTCCCATGTTGGATCAAATATCCTTCCACAGGAAGGTGTGCAGGGGACTCCAGGGCCACCCTGTCCATGGTGGGACCTTCTCATCCCCACCCCCTCCTAAAGGACAAGACTCTTTCTAAACCCATCCTGTAGTTCCTTTGTTTCCATGTCTTTTCATAGAAGCCTGAGACAGTGAGCTGGTTTTATCTGCAGGAGGCAAGCTCTTTGCAAAGAGAAAGGTTCACGCTTCCTTAACCAGAAACCCCTCTCACCTTGTTTCAAAGAAATAGCTATTTCTGGAGGCCCTTTTTATTTCTTACGTTCGTATTCCTCCACCAGAAGGGTCTGAGGGTCTCCTTACATTTCCAGATGATGACATCAGCGTCTCTCTTATGTATTTGGACAATAACTGGCACCCAGTAGGTTTTCATGTAGATGCCGGCATCTGTGTGGCTTCCACTTACCATCCAGACCCCTGGACCAGGCTGCCCAGTACATGGGGCCCTAACCTAGAGACAGGACTCCACAGAAGATCGATGGGATTTTAGAAAAATCAGAATGTTTATCCAGCACAAGATTTTCTCATCATGAGAGCAGTTCAGAGGCAACCCCCTGCGCATCCTTAACACACCTTTGTGTGTTGCGATGTGCTCTGTTTAACTTCAGAAGGGTTAATTAGCCCTAGATAGACCAGTCCGCCTTAGGTCAAACAAATTAAAGGTTCCACTGCGGCGAGCAGAATAGTAATGATGCGCACAGAGCTGGCCCTGAATCTTGAAAACCACGATGTACTTCCTCCAGTGAGCGCACAGTCAGCTGCTTCTTGCTTTGAAATCAAAGTAATGAACAACCTTGTGGTCTTAGAAGACGTGCACGTGGGGGTCCCCCTGAAACAAACCCCACTTCCATTCTCTTGTGGAAGGCCTGGTCATCAGCAGAGGATTTGAGGAGGTGCCGACTTGACATTTCCACTTCAGGATGACTTGCTGGCGCTGCTGGATCCACTCCAACTAACATGTCTTGGTATTGGTGTTTCTAAGACCAGGGCAACAAATGTCTCAAAGATTCTTCAGAGACATCAAGTACAGTTGCTTAGCATTTAACTTGCTGTTCAATCAGTCAGAGCTGTAGACAAGGGGCTTGGGGGAGGAAAAACAGCCCCGACCCCATAAACAAGCAATTGTGCTGGTGTAGGCTGGACCCTGCAACTTCCTGGTGACATTGTCAGCTGTTCCAATGTGGAAGCCACCTGTTCCTGCATGTGTGTGCGCATACGCATGTGTACTCACACACGAAAGTGCAGTAGGGATTGTAATAAATACCCACATGTGTTTATAGACATTAATGGCATGTCTAGCTTTTCATGTTACAACAGAAGTTTCAGAAGCTCTAGATTATTGGTACCTGGTTGTTTGTTGACTTTGAAACAGGCAGGGGCTTAAGGAAGTCTGACCTCACTGAAAATTAGCAACAGGCCCTGTAGTTTGTATCCAATAATGAGGCAGAGGCAAGACATTCAAGGGGGAAAGAAGTTTCCAAAAATGCAGAAGTGAACCACTTACCTTGCTCATTTTACTGGGAAAGAAAACCCTTTTCTATTTGAATGTTAATAGGAGGTAAACACAAATGCAGTCTCTTTCCTCCATATCCCTGAGTAAGAATAGATGAAGCATCAAGGAAAACTTATAAAAGACCTGGAGCAGGAAGAAAGTTATTGCCACCAGTCACTTTAATTTTATAAAGGCAGAATTTGGGTTAAAAGGGAAATGATAGATGGGATTTCAGTGTATGTCTCATCAAAGCGCATGCAGGACGGGCTTCCATGGTGTGAAACAAGACTCATGGGTCACTCTGCAGGGAGGTGACTCGGCCCTGGGCCCCCCTGCCTTCCTCCAGACCCCCACTGTTTGTTAGAGGTGCCTCTTTCTGGTTCTGCCACCTGCTGCTGTGACCCTCTTCTTGCCTGCTGGTCATGATCCCTGCTCCGGGACGCCTCTCTGTCCCCTGTGACTTTAGCCCTGGCACCTAGAGGCCCTATTTATCTAGGCTCTGAGCTCTTAATCTTACTTATCTTTGTGTCCTTACTGCCTAGCACCCAGGAGATAAAAACGTAGCAACTGTCAAATGAATGGGTTGCATAGCCCAACGCCGGGGCCATTTTGATTCATCACTTCCAGCCACACAACTCACTCTCCGCCCATCTGGGGCAGATGAGCTCTGTGCTTGCCCTCCCTGGGAGCACGGCCATCTTCACCTAGCAGGCTGGGATTGAAGGGAATTCCTCCCTCTGCCATTTTTACATCTCCTCCACCCAGTTCATATTCTGCAGAGCCTTTGCAATCATCGATAAGCAATCAAAGTCAGATTTCCAGCTTAGAATCTTTGTGGTTCTCTCTCTTAACTCTGAAGGCAAGCTCCTTAACAGGTGTGTACAGCTCCTTAAACAGGTTTGCAACACCCAGCACAGTGGTTTCCAGTTCGGGTGCATATCAGAATTCTGGAGATTTGGGTTGGGAATCCAATGGGCATGCGCAAGAAGCTTTGTCAAAATCTCCTGGTAGCTGGAAAGTGTAACCTGGGTAGAGAACCACCATGGTCTCTGCTCTCCTCTCTGCTCCCTCCCTCCGATCACTGCCACACACCTGGGGCTGGGACTCACTGTCCCCTTCACCAAGTCCTCCCCCAGGGGTTCTGTGGGCAGTTGGGCCTTGGCTTCAAGACCTCCTGCCCCTCGCTCACCCTTTGCTGTATGGCGGTGCTTTGTTTTCACCAGAGCCCTGGCCAGATTTTGCAACCTGCTTCAACAGATAAGATTGCAGGAAGACAGGATCTCCTGGAGCATTCTTCTGCCCGGCATCCCCTGGCAAGCTAGTAACTGCCCATTAAATGTAGAAGCAAAGAGGAAGGAGTAGAGGAGACACGATCTCTGGATCGTGAGAAGCGGCGGGACGCTTGCTCAGGGATCCCAAAGTACAGGTTCTGCAGCCATGAGTTGGTGGCAGTGTCCTGAGGTTAATAAAGCGCCCGAGACAGGGCGGGCTGAGCTGAGCTGCAGCCCGGCTCTGCCACCCACCCATTCACAGAGAGAGACTGAGCAGGTAATACTCACCCTTTCAGATTTCAGTGACCTCCACCCTCAAATGCCCAAAAAATCAGGAGCATGTCACAGCGTTGGCAGGAAGATCGATTGAGATCACATGAGGAGGCATCCATGAATGCCGGAAGCATCACACTGAGACCACTCAGGCATATGACGTCATCCCTCCCCCTGCGTGGCCCCCCTCCCCCCTCAAAGTGCACACTCGCTACACTGGTGAAGCGTGGCTTTATTTCAGCCACTTCCTCCCAGGATGTAGGCCCTCCCCTTTCTTCACCCACCAGGAAGGCCCCTCTGGTTGATAGACAGACTTAGTGCTGTTATAAAACTCAAAATCAGCAGCAGGCAGCATGCACATACTTCCCCAAGGGTGGGGTTGAGCCCACCCAGATGGGGGCCCTCGTAGATACAGTTCTGCACCTAGCGTGGGCTGTGGAGGCCAGAATTGGCCCAGAAAAGTTCAGAAGACACAACAATGGAGTGTTAGATGGTTCGTGCTTTTTGTTTTGGGGAAATAAAACCCAAGTTTAATTCTGGTATCAGGTGCTCTAAAGAAACCAAACTGGGGAAAATTTTTAATTTCCAAAATAAACGACATACAATTGAATTGCAATTATGAAAATCTTACAAATGCAGCTTATCACGTTTTGTTTTTTTTTAATCCCCTCTGTCTCCATTGGCTTCTCTCTAATCTCACATAGCCCCTGAGGAATGCTCGTCCAACCCTGGGTTTCAATCTCTGTGTGAGGTTTCTTCTTTCTGTCTGAATGGGGATCTTGAAGCGGTCACACGTTTGCTTGTCCCAGACCCCAAATGATTTAAGATGACACTCATTTCTGGAGGCCCCTGTATCTTCCGCTCTCAGAGCCCCTCCCCCACGCCTCTGAACACTGGCGACATTTCTCCTTCATTGGGAATATTTCAATTTATTTCTCCTTTCTCTTGTTTCTCCTCTGGGTCCTGTCTTTAAAGTTAAATCATGGCACCCTGTTCTTTTATGTTTGCATACTTAGCCAGAAAGCAAGTTCAGGCCCTGTGTGGCTTTCTGTATTTTAAACCAGAAGCCCTGTTCTCTTTCTCCAGAGGGAAAGACGTTTCTTAGTAGCCCTGTCTCTATCCCATCTTCTTGCCTCTTCCTGGAAAATCCTGGCTATTCTCAGGCCTGAGAAGTCTTCTGTTGCTCTGGATGAACAAGAGAGATGAATAGAGACATAGACCAGTCTTGACTGGGGATCAGAGGGCACCCAGGCCAGCCCTGAAGCTTAGCAAGGGTGCTGAGCTGCCGGCCAGCCTATGGGGAATAAAGGCTATGAGCTGGTTACTGTCCAAGTGTGGCAGCTGCTCAGAGACACCCCCATGCCACAGGTACCCCTGGAACATCTATGCATGCCAGACCCTTGGCTAAGCTATGGGGCTGAGTCTCATGAGCATGAGTCTCAGAATTACTGCAAAAGGCACCTTTTTGGTTACTGCAAAAGAGGTAAATGCTATTTTTAAAAAATTCACACTATTTTAAGTGTGCCCTACATTAGCATCATGATGAGTGTGATATGCACTTATACTGAAAGGTACTCTCGTGTTGCAGTGTGCTTTCGCCCCAGTGTTCTTTTTCAATCAAGGGACACTGAACATACAGGACTATGATGTTGTCGTCCCGTGACCTCTTCTGCAGTTAGAAAAGGGGGTAAGGTGGTCTTCATCTTGCAGAAGCTGAGTAGCCTGAGGACCCTAGGGGAGAGCCAATCTTCCTGCTCTCCAAAGCTTTAGGGATGGCTGGGGGATTTCCTTGTTCTTAGAGACCTCAAAAACCCACAGTGGGGGCTTTTCTGGGAGTGGGATGACCTCCTACATTCCCTGGCACTACCCTCAAAAAACAATGCCTCTGCCGCTGCAGGCAGCACCCAGGGGAGTGGCTGTCCATGAGGTAGGTTTGGTGCTAACTTTGTGCTTCCTGCCTTTATTTACGGTTGCCAAGACAACCCTGTTGGTTGGTCCATCATCAGTGTAACTATTGATGGTTTCTGAGTCCTGCTGTGTATGTGTGTGTGTGTGTGTGTGTGTGTGTGTGTGTGTGTGTTCACGAGTGTGTGTGTCTCACAGGCTGTGGCTTAGATTACAGATCGATCATAGAGAATGTACTAAGTCCACCACACTGTTTCTTCAGGAATGTGTGATATTCTGTGCCTTCTGAAATGAATCTTTCTGTTTTTTTTCTTCCAGATAACTTGTTCAAACCCAAAGAAAGGTGCATTTCAGAGAAGGAGATGCATATGCGATCTAAGAGGTACTTGGCTTTAGGGGAGGCGGGAAGAAGTTAGGGAGGGAGGTTGGGGTGTTCTGATAGATCCCTGATCTATATCCAATGGAGCCACAGTTTCTAGGGCTGTGTCTAAGCTCTGAGGTCCTCTTGGTCTCAGATCTGAAAGACTAGCTTAAATGAGTGGCGTCGTCGAATTGCACTTCTGAATGTTCATGGTGCTCTTGGAAATACCTTGGCGGTGGTAGCTCCTTGATCTTGGACCAGTGCAGTAATGGTCCCCAAGATCTGCGGACTTGGAACTAGAATTCTGCACGTTCCCATCTCCACTCTGGGGGGAGCTCTTCCTCATCGCACCTTTGAAGGTGGTTTTATGAGGAGAGAAGCCGTTTCTCCTGAGGTCCTTGCTCGAAGCAGAGCCTGGAGGAAAGGATTCAAACTGGAAAGCAACAGAGCGAGGGAGCCAGTGGGGCCTGGGAGGGGACCAGGCCAGCTCTCCTTGCCCTCCCTCTGGGGCAGGCTCAGCGGCCCCAGTGCCTGCAACTTCTCCCTGTTCTGCTTGGTGGGTCTCTCTCCGAGGCTCCCACTAATTCTCACCAACCTGGCGCACACAAAGGCTGCCATTCTTTCTGAGACCTGGCCTCTTAACCAAAATATAAAAGCTCAGCAGTGTTGGCCGCATTCATGCAAGCATGCAAACGAGTGTCATTAGATTACAAAAAAGTATCTAGCACTGGGAGGGATTATAGTAATTAAATCCAATTGATAGCACACTTAGAGACACTATTGAAATAGGGAAAAATAACCCCCACACGTACACACACACACACACACACACACACACACACACATACACACACTCCAGGCCCTGTATCTTTGTTTTTACCATAACTGTGCTGTTACCATGATAATTACTTAACTTTGATCACTTACAGAGGACCTCTTTGTGAATAAGGAAATGAAAACAGAGACAGCATTTCCATTAGAGACCTGATCCAAGGCATTCTAGCTGGGCCTAGGAAGGGATGCTGGGTTTGAAGTCTTGCTGTTTCAGAAGTGCAAAGTTGCATGTACCTCGCTCCACGAGCATCCTGTTTTCATTAGTAAAAAAAATAAAAAAACAACAAATCTTTCCCTCCTGGTCCCCAACCCCAGAGCTGCTATTATGCAGCCATGCAAACCAAGCAATAGAAAATAATGAATCTCAGGCCGGGCATGGTAGCTTCACTTGTAATCCAGTACTTGAAAGGCCGAGACAGGAGGATCACAGGTTCGCCGCCAGCCTCAGCTACTTAGTGAGGCACTCCGTGATTTAGTGAGACCTTGTTTCAAAATAAAGAATAAAATATACGGCTGGGGGTATAGCTCAGATGTAGAATCCCTTGGGTTCAATCCCCAGTATAGCAAACAATAAAAAAATAAAATAATGAATCTCACAGCAGCGGTGATAGCAGGGATGGGCCTATGGTTTCACTGAAGAGGAAACAGGCCCAGGAAGTCACATGAGCTAGGTGATACCGTGCCTGGTCCTTGGCTTCCCCAGCGACTCCTCCCTGGTAGATTCAGCGATTGGGTTTCTCTGCTCTGTAGGACCTGCTCTGGCTGGGCGCTGACCCTGGCTCACCCACAAAATGACCCTGAGCTCTCCTTTCTTTGTATTCTTCGTTATTAATTATATCGTTGGATTATATTTTCGGTTACCAAATCAGACGATGGAGATAGAGCTGAAGTCCTCTCTTAACCATCTCTCCTGATCATGTTTTCTGCCTCCTTCCTCAGCCCCAGTCCTGTCTGCTACAGAGACCACAGCTCTGTTTCCTTTCTCTCTACCTTGAAATAATCTACTCATACACATGTAGTTACGGTAGTTTACCGTAAGTGGTACCATATTACATCTTATCTTTCTGTAGCTTGCCTTTTTTTTTTCTGTATAATAACACATTAGAAGAAGCGGACATTTGCCTTGCTGGTTTTGGCTGTCAGTAGAGGGTCCATTGTGTGGGTGCACCATGATGATTTATTTGGAAATCTCTTTTAAGAAAATACTAGATCAGAAGCAACAGAAGTGAGCCCGAGGAGGTTTTTTTTTGTTTTTTTTTTTGTATTTTAGACTTCCCAGTTGATTGGGATGGTCAGGATCAGGAAGAGAGGTCTACGGATCCGAGGGACTTTTCACTGTGGCGCTTTGGGACACGTGGGCTCTTCTGATTCCGCTGGGCGTCTCCCCTGGTCCTTTCTGGGCTCACTCCTGAATGGGGCACCTGTGTGTTTACCTGTCGGCATTCGCTCAGCCTGTGTTTACGCCCACTGTGTGCCAGCACTTCATCATGCAGGCGCCTCTTCCGGTCCTCACGGGCAGCTTTCTGCTCTCCAGTTGGGTGCAGTGCCGCATAGCTGTAAGAACAAAGCGGACTGGGGCTTGAATGCCAACCTCCGGGGGGCCGGCGGAGGGCTTCGCAGGGTCTCCTGTGCAGTGCAGCTCAGTTCTTTACAGAGCAGGGAGACACTGTCCGCCTCTTCCAGCTGTTGTGAGGACTAAGTGAACTCGTGTCGATTGACCGGCTTGGTGCGTCATAACTGAGATGGCATCTGTTGATACTGTTATCATCATGATTTTTAGGCTTTGTATGTGTGATTTTAATGGTGGGACAGGTTTCGTCTGACTGTCAAGTGTGAGAGAAAATAAAATAGAGATGTCAGCTGAGAGCATGCTTGTGGCAACGGGGAAGCCCAGGCGGCTGACTCTGCTGGTCCATGGATTCTAGGAGAAATACTGGTAGGATTTGCTACATAACTTCTGTTAGGAAGGAGGAAAGAAGGGTCCCTTGGGCTCTGCTTCCGACTTAGAAACTCCTTCTTTGACATCAGCACCAGGACTTAATACTTATGCGGGGATGCATTTGGAAACAGCATAATTAGAAAGGCAGCCGGGTAAGAGGAAACACAGGCATGTCTGACATGTCCTTCCAGCGTTCTAATTCTTATAATTCCTACCACTGCCATCTGTCTGCGGCTCCCTTCCTGTCTCAAGAAGGCAAAAACTGGGTGGCAAGAAAAGGCATCTGGGGCAAGTTCACACTCAGAAAGGCAAAGCAGAAGGTTTAGAAGTCCTCATCTTGCAAGTCGGTAGTAAGTAAGTAGGTCCCACCTCTGCTGCTTCTGAGAATGGAGGGACAAGTAAAGGGACTTCAAGTCAAATACCTGGTCTCTCCGTCTCGCCTGTTGGAAGCACAGGGACGAGGTGCTGTCCCCTGCCACGTTCTGGGGACGGTCAGAGAAGCCGTCTGCATTGGCGTCTGCGGTGCTCTTGCTTTGAACCATGAGTGCCTGCGGACGAGGCAGAATGTGCTCTGCCACAGGCGCACGCTGCCTGCTCCTGTTCAAACTGTTCTCTGCATCTCTTTCAGAATCTATAATAACTTGCCAGAAGTTAAAAAGAAAAAAGAAGAGCAGAAGAAAAGGGTGATCTTACAGAGTAACAGACTCCGCGCTGAGGTCTTCAAGAAGGTAGAGGTCCGCGCCAGCGGGGTGATGCGTGTGGTGCACAGACTCCAATCTGAACTTGACATCTTTGTTTCTCTACTTCTCCAGCAACTACTGGACCAGCTCCTTCAGAGGAACGCAGTCTGACCCCAGGCTGCCCCGCAGACCAACTACCTGGACCTGGGAAACCTTCAAACACTGGCGAAGCCATTAAACTCAGCGTTATCTTCACGACACAAAAACCCTTATTTTATTTTTGATTTTTTTTTTCATAAAAGAGAACACCACTTCCTGAATGACCAACCCAAACAAGTAAAAACAATAATCCCCAAAGAAACAGGTCAACAATCTTACAGGAAAATCAACTCCACGTAAACCCCCCTTACTTACACTTCATTCTCTTCATTGTTTGACTTCAAATTTCACCTTTTACTTCTGGATTTTACCTGAAGTTTCCTCCCTGCCATTCCCACCAAAGCAGACATACCTTCTACCCTCAAATGTGCTTAGATCTCTGGGGGCGGGGGAGCATATATTTTTTTTTTCATCAAATTTCTGGGCCCCAAATCCATCACTTTTAAAATACCAACCTTGACACCTGCCAATTCTGCAAACTCCAAAAGGCAGGTCATCACGTAGCACGTTTTAGAAGTGCACCCTTGACAGTGGAGGCCGATTTGGAGCAGGAGCAGGTGATACTCCAGACTGTGGAATCAGCAGGCTGGTCCTCTGCACCCCTCAGCAGTCAGACCAGCCCTCAGCGGCCTCTGCCCCACTTACAGCACTTACCCGCCCTTGCAAAGCCAGGCTCTATTTCCTTAGAATCTGTGAGAACAGAACTGGCTGAACAAATGGAGGTGCCTCCCACCTCCGCCCCCCAC
>PVLC010024203.1:0-15720 GCA_004027655.1 Graphiurus murinus
CCAGCATTCGGGAGGCTGAGACCGGAGGATCCGGGTTCGCGGCCAGCCTCAGCTACCTAGTGAGGCACTCCGCAACTTAGTGAGACTCGGTTTCAAAATAAAGAATAAAAAATGGGGCTGGGGGTATAGCTCGGAGGTAGAATGCCCCTGAGTTCAATCCCCAGTACCGCCAAAAAAAAAAAAAAAAAAAAAAAAGAAACAGGCCTTGGCTCAGATCTCATTTCTGCAGAGGCCTCTGCCCAACACCTGATTAAAACAGGTCTTCCTGCTCTACCCGCTAGCACCCCACACTGTCATCTTGTCTTTTTTGTGTGTGTGTGGCACAGGGATTGAATTCAGGGGCCTTCTACCTATGAGCTAGACCCCAGCCCTATTTCATCATTTTTTTTTTTTTTTTTTTTTTTTTTTGCGGTACTGGGGATTGAACTCAGGGGCATTCTACCTTCGAGCTACGCCCCCAGCCCTATTTTTTTTATTCTTTATTTTGAAACCGAGTCTCACTAAGTTGCGGAGTGTCTCACTAGGTAGCTGAGGCTGGCCGCGAACCCGGATCCTCCGGTCTCAGCCTCCCGAATGCTGGGATTACAACCGTGCGCCACCACGCCCGGCTCATCATTTATTTTTGAAACAGAGTCTCACTAAGTGGCAGAAGGTCTCATGTTGCTGAGGCTGGCAGTGAACCTGCAATGTTCCTATCTCAGCCTCCCAAGTACTGGGATCACGAGCATGTGCCATTACACACGGCTTTTGTCACCTTGTCTTCTGAGCACATATTCTCTCTCCTCCTGAGCTTATTCTCTCTCTACTGATTTATTACTTGTTCCTCGACAGCTTCAATGCAAAATACCCAAGGGAAGAGGTATTTTCTGTTGAGTTCTCTTGAGTGTCCTCAGCACTGCTAGCAAGACATGCTCCATAGAAACCTTTTTTTTTTTCAGGTCAGGTATGGTGGCACATGATTGTAATCCCAGTACTTGGGAGGCTGAGACAGGAGGATTCCAGGTTCGAAGCCGGCTCGGCATTTTAGTGAGACCTTCTAAAACTTAGTGAGACCCTATTTCCAAATAAGAAATAAAATCGGGCTGAGGATGTAGCTCAGGGGTAGAATGCTCCTGACTTTGATCCTCAGTGCCACAAAAAAAAAAAAAAAAAAAAACCTTTTTTTTTTTCTTTCGGTACTGGGGATTGAACCCAAGGGCATTCTACCTCTGGGCTACACCCGCAGTCCTATTTTTTATTCTTTATTTTGAAACAAGGTCTCACTAAGTTGCAGAGAATCTCACTAAGTAGCTGAGGGTGGCCGTGAACCCAGATCCTCTGGTCTCAGCCTAGAAACTTTTTTTCTATATTTATAAAAGTAGGAATTGCATCCAGGGGTACTCTACCACTGAGCTACGACCCCAGTTCCTTTTTTTGGTGATAATATCTTGCTAAATTGCCCAGATTGGCCTCAAACATGTGATACTATGTGACCCTCCTGCCTGAGCCTCTTAAATTGCTGGGATTACAGACTTGTGTCATCATTTGTAGAAACACTTTTGAGTGAATGATGCTACCAATTTATTTATTTATTAATGGTACTGGGAATGGGACCCAGGGGTGCTCTATTTCTGAGATACACCTTCAGTCCTATTTTATTTATTTATTTATTTATTTATTTATTTATTTATTTATCTATCTATCTATTTATCTATTTAGGTACTGGAGATTGAACCCAGAGGCATTCTACCTCCAAGCTACACCCCCAACCCAATTTTATTTCTTGTTTGGAAACAGTCTCACGGGGTACCAAGACCCTTGCTAAATTGCCAAAGCTGGCTTTGAACCTTCGATCCTCCTGTCTCAGCCTCCCAAGTACTGGGATTACAAGTGTGAGCCACCATGCCTGGCTTTATTTTTTATTTTGAAACAGCATCTCACTACATTGCTGAGGCCTCACTAAATTGCTGAGGCTGAGCACACTTGTAATCCCAGTACTTGGAAGGTTGAGACAGGAGGATCTCAGGTTTCAGACCAGCCTCAGCAACTTAGTGAGGCCCTCAGTAACTTAGCAAGACCCTGTTTCAAAGTAAAAAATAAAATAGGGCTAGGGTGGGGGGCGGGTATGTAGTCAGAAGTAGAATTCCCCTGGGTTCCATCCCCAGTACCAAAAAAATAAAAATAAAAAGTTAAAGTGGATCCCCCGACATGATGCACCATGAAAGCAAAGTACATGTAATATAAATCCTGGTGATCTAGGTTCCATCCATCATGCCTCAGAAATGGAAGTGTCTATATTGTGTGTGTGTGTGTGTGTGTGTGTGTGTGTGTGTGTGTGTGTGTGTGTTACTGGGAATGGAACCCAGGGGCATTCTATCTCCAAGCTACAACCCCAGCTCTTTTTTTCAGGGTCTTGCTAAGTTGCTGAGTCTGTCTCAAAAGTGAGATCCTCTTGTCTCAGCCTCCTAAGTACTGGGATCACAGGTGTGCGACACCATGCCCAGCTTTTTTGCCTCTTACCAGGTCATTCCTGAGGGGACAGCTGCTTTGAGTAATCATATAGCATGTGATGTAGTCCCTAGACCAGTCCATGTTTAGAAATGTTTATAACAATGGTAGAACATTTTTTCTCTGTTGAACCAATAACAACAAAGATGGGCTTGTAATTTGTAATTCTTTTTTTTTTTTTTTCTGGTGGTAATGGGGATTGAACCCAGGGCATCTACCTCCAAGGTACACCCCCAGGCCTATTTTACTTTTTATTTTTATTTTATTTTTTGTGTGGTACTAGGTGTTGAACCCAGAGGCATTCTTCGAGCTACATCCCCAGCCCAATTTTATTTCTTATTTGGAAATAGGGGTCTTGTTAGATTAATGTGAGTCTCACTACTTGCTGAGGCTGTCCTCAAACCTGAGATCCTCCTGTCTCAGCCTCCCAAGTACTGGGATTACAAGCGTGTGCCACCATGCCTGGTTTATTTTTTATTGTATTTTTTGTTTTTGTTTTGTTTGTTTGCAGAACTGGGGATTGAACCCAGGGGCATTCTACCTCCGAGCTACACCCCCAGCTCTATTTTTTATTCTTTATTTTGAAACAGGGTCTCACTAAGTTGCAGAGGGCCTAAGTAGCTGAGGCTGGTCTCGAACTCGGATCCTCCTGTCTCAGCCTCCCAAGTACTGGGATTACAAGTGTGCACCACCACACGTGGTTTATTTATTATGTTTTGAAAAAGTATTAGATTGTAGACTAAAAACAATACAGAGCAAAGCAAAATAAAATTGGTCCTTCATGGCAAATTGAACGGCTCTGGTCCAGAAGAGCTGGGCTGGTGCCCAGGCTCCTCCTTGGCATGCTAGCAATCTGGCCTTTGGGGAGTGATCTAACCTGTGTGACTCTTCAGTTTCCTCATAAATAAAGAGGGATAATAATAGTACCTACCTCAAAGGACTGCAGCAAGAATTAGATGAGATAACATGCAAAACCCCTTCTTTTCCTTCCCAGCCTTTCTGCTGACTCTGGGATGACATATTCTGAGACACCAGAAGAAACCCAGGGGAAGACAGAGCAATGGAGCAAAGGGGCAGGAGAGAGGAGGAGTCATGGCGCTAAAGGATCCGGGACAAGCCTGGCTTGGTGGTGCACACCTAAAACCCAGTACTTGGGAGACAGAGATAAACGGATTACAAGTTCAAGGCCAGGCTGGATTACTTGGCGGCACTCTTTTTCAAAATAAAACTTTTTTTTTTAAAAGGGCTGGGAGAGCCAGGCGTGGTGGTGCACGCTTGTAATCCCAGCATTTGGGAGGCTGACACCGGAGGATCCAGGTTCGAGGCCAGCCTTAGCTCCCTATTGAGGCACTCTGAAACTTAGTGAGACCCTGTTTCAAAATAAAGAATAAAAATACAGGGCTAGGGGTGTAGCTAGGAGGTAGAATGCCCCCAGGTTCTATCCCCAGTACCGCAAAATAAAAAAAATATATAAATAAAATAAAAAATAAAAGGGCTGGGAGGTGTAGCACTGCAGTAGAGTGAGTGGATTCAATCCCCAGTAACACACACACACACACACACACACACACACACACACACACACACACCAGGGAGAGCTGGAAAATCCCTTCTAGAGAGAGCAAGAGCTGTGTAGAGGACCTCACTGTTCCAGGGCATCTGTTTCTGGAAGATGACTAACCTGTGAAGGGGGCCAGAATAGGCCACCCCAAAATATGCCACTGTGACATGTGGATTGTCTTTTCTTTTTTTTTTTCTAGAACTGAGGATCGAACCCAGGGGCATTCTACCTCTGAACTACAACCCTAGCTCTGTTTTTTTTTTTTTTTTTTTTTTTGCGGTACTGGGGGTTGAACTCAGGGGCATTCTACCTCCGAGATATACCCCCAGCCCTATTTTTTTTATTCTTTATTTTGAAACCGAGTCTCACTAAGTTGCAGAGTGCCTCACTAGGTAGCTGAGGCTGGCCTCAAACCCGGATCCTCCGGTCTCAGCCTCCCAAATGCTGGGATTACAAGTGTGCGCCACCAGGCCCGGCTTAGCCCTGTATTTTTATTCTTTATTTTGAAACAGTGTCTCACTAAGTTGCAGAGGGCCCCACTAAGTACCTGAAACTGGCCTTGAACCTGGGATTCTCCTGCCTCAGCCTCCCAAGTACTGGGATTACAAGCATGCATTATATGCCCAGCTTGATTATCTTTTTTTGGTGGTGGTGATGCTGGGCATTGAACCCTGGGGCATTCCACCTCCAAGCTACACCCCCGGCTCTATTTTATTTTTTATTTTGAAACAGGGTCCCACTAAGTTGCAGAGGGCATAAGTTGCTGAGACTGGCCATGAACCTGGGATCCTCCTATCTCAGCCTCCCAAGTACTGGAATTATAAATGTACGCCACCATGTTTTGGATTATCTTGAACTGAAGGCAATTGAGAAATGGCAAACGTAGGTAGAAGGACTCTGGCTTCCTCTTAACTGCCTAAAAACAGGGCATAAATTTCCCTTTAAAAAGGTGACATAAAGGCTGAGACTGGAGGATCTGGGTTTGCGGCCAGCCTCAGCTACCTAGTGAGGTCCTCCGCAACTTAGGGAGACCCTGTTTCAAAATAAAGAATAAAAGCCGGGCGTGGTGTCGCACGCTTGTAATCCCAGCATTCGGGAGGCTGAGACTGGAGGATCCGGGTTCGAGACCAGCCTCAGCTACCTAGTGAGGCACTCTGCAACTTAGTGAGACCCGGTTTCAAAATAAAGAATAAAAAAAAATAGGGCTGGGGGTGTAGCTTGGAGGTAGAATGTCCCTGAGTTCAATCCCCAGAACCACCCACAAAAAAAAAGTGACATAAATTTCCCTGGCAAGATGTCTCCCTATCCTAGAAGAAAGCAACTCTTATCATTAGAGACAGAGATGGCACCAAGATGAGTCTACATAAGGAAACTTTATTTTATTTATTTATTTATTTATTTATTTATTTATTTAGCAATACTGAGGATTGAACCCAGGGGCATTCTTCCTCTGAGCTACACCTCCAGCCCTATTTTATATTCTTCATTTTGAAACAAGGTCTCACTAAGTTGCAGAGGGCTGCACCAAGTAGCTGAATCTGGCCAGGAACCTTCCATCCTCCAGCTTCAGCCTTCCAAGTACTGGGATTACAGCATGGGTCACCATGCCTGGCTCTACATAATCAAACTGTATTAAATAACCTTCTCAGTCTGGTAGAGTGCTTGCCTAGCATGTGCAAGTCCCTGGGTTTTATCCTCAACACAGCAAAAAATACATAAACAAATAACTTTTATCTACCCTTAGTTTCCCCCAGATATTTATCTTCCAACAGTTTACCAGCCCTAGGAGTCCAAAACCCATTTCTTTGTCCAGTCACTTCTTCATAGTTTGTTGCCCTTGTTAAAATGTACAAAGGAGCAGGGCGTGGTGGCGCATGCTTGTAATCCCAGCAATTGGGAGGCTGAGACAGGAGGAGCCGGGTTCGTGGCCAGCCTCAGCTACTTAGTGAGGCACTCCGCAACTTAGTGAGACCCGGTTTCAAAATAAAGAATAAAAAATAGGGCTGGGGGTATAGCTCAGAGGTAGAACGCCCCTGAGTTCAATCCCCAGTACCGCAAAAAAAAAAAAAAGAATAAAAAATAGGGCTGGGGGTGTAGCTCGGAGGTAGAATGCTCCTGACTTCAATCCCCAGTACCACAATAAAATAAAATAAAATGTACAAGAGAAACCGTGCATGGGGGTGCAAGTTTGTAATCCCAGTATTTGGGAGGCTGAGACAAGAGGATCGATCACAGGTTAAAGGACAGCCTTAGCAAGTAGTGAGACTGTCATCAACCTAGTGAGACCCTGTTTCCAAATAAGAAATAAAATCAGGTTGGGGGTATAGCTCAAAGATAGAAGCTTCTAGGTTCAATCCCCAGTACCACACACACAAGAAAAAACTGTACAAGGGAAAGTCATGCATGATGGCACACACCTGTAGTCCCAGTACTTGGGAGGCTGAGACAGGAAGATCACAGGTTCAAGGACAGCCTCAGCAAGTAATGAGACTCTCACCAACCTAGTGAGACCCTGTTTCCAAATAAAAAATAAAATAGGGCTGGGCATGATGGAGTACACTTGTAATCTCAGTACTTAGAGGCTGAAACAGGAGGATTGCCGGTTCGAGGCCAGCCTCAGCTACTTAGTGAGGTCCTCCCCAACTTAGTGAGACCCTGTTTCAGAATAAAGAATAAAAAAAAGAGCTGAGGTGTAGCTCGGAGGTAGAATGCCTCTGTGTTCAATCCTTAGTACCGCAAAAAATAAAAATAAAAATAAAATAAAAGCCGGCGTGGTAGCGCACCCTTGTAATCCCAGCATTTGGGAGGCTGAGACCGGAGGATCCGGGTTCAGGGCTAGCCTCAGCTACCTAGTGAGGCTCTCTGCAACTTACTGAGACCCTGTTTCAAAATAAAGAATAAAAAATAGAGTTGGGGGTATAGCTTGGAGGTAGAATTTCCCTGAGCTCAATCCCCAGTACTGCAAAAAATAAAAATAAAAATAAAATAGGGCTGGGGGTGTAGCATTCCCAGCTCTGGTGACAGGCTCCGGTAGACACTGGCACTGTGAGCTTGGAGGGGAAGTGGCAGTAGGTAGGGGACCATGGACTTGGAAGACTTTGAATAATGACATCTACAGCTGAGAGACAGACTGGAATTTGACTAGGAGCCTGTATGGACAGTAGACAGTCTGACCTGGGAATGAGGCTGATGTTCCCTGGGGGAGAGGGAACCCCTTCACTTGGGTTGGATAGGAACACCGGCTCAGGATGCCCAGCACCTAGTCTCACTATAGAGGACAAGAGATGCCCCTCCCAACGATTTGCAGAGGAAACCCACCATGCCAGGACCTATAGAGGTCGTGTGTGTGCGCGCGTACGCTGGGCATTGAACCCAGAAGCATTCAATCTCTGAGCTACACCCCTACCCCTATTTTTTAGTTTGAAACAGGGTCTTGTCAAGTTGCTGAGGCTGCTCTTGTACCTGTGATCCTCCTGTTTCAGCATCCCAAGTACTGGGACTACAGGGGTGCACCACCATGCCTGGCTCTTTAGAGGTCTTAGGCAAGGAAAAAGTAAAGGTGGAATTTGAGTGATGTGTCCCAGGACAATCACCACCACCTGACACCACCCACCCAGCTGGGGAACCTTGGGCCACTTGCTCAGTTGCCCAGGTGGTCAGAGCTGAGCCCCAGTGTGCTGACCTCTGGTCCTGAGGAGCCAGGTAGTGATGGGGCCCCAGCTGGGGCGGGGAGGGGGGGTCAGGGTCAGTACCCCATCCGCCCTGCTGGAGGGAAGGTGGTGTGGTGGTGACTCAGCAAGGCAGGAACTGGAAGGGTGTGCTGTTTGAGACCCGATGTCCTGGCAAAGTGGACAGCAAGGTCACTGGTGAGAGGGAGGAGGTGGGACACGTGTTGGGGGAGGGGCAGCTGGTCGGGACAGCACCCCACCGAGATGGATGCCGGGGACTCGTAGTCACCGATGAGCATGGCAGGATCAGAACGCCCAGCGAAGGACTGGCACGTAATGGGCGGTCGGTACGTACTTGGTGACCGAGTGGCCAGTCATCATTGTTGACAGAGACAGAGAGGAGACCAGGTGGAAAACAATTGTATGTAAACTTGTCAGTTAATCCTTTGGTGGAGGAGGAAACTTCTTCCCCCACTGAGTCACTTCTACCCGAAGCCTCCTGTCCCTACCAGGTTCCTGACTGTCACCCGCCTGAAATAAACCTGGGCTAGATGTCCGAGGGGCCCGGGCACCAGCGTTTCTCTTCCTCTGGGACAGAGGCTCTGCCCTGACACTTGGACTTGCCTGCCTCCACCCTCTGCTCCTCTGGCCACTCTTCCTACACCTGCCTTTGCCCTTCTCCTTCCAGAGACCCAACTCGAGGTTCCCTCTGGTTTCCTCAACTGACCAGCTGGGGAGCAAAGCCCAGAGAGGGCCAGAGCCCCCCAGGACACCCAGGTCACCGGGCAGGGCAGCCTCAGCTCCAGTGCAGCGACCTCACTCCAGCACATCACTGGAGGTGCTCCTCGAGGGTCAGTGGCTCAGCACAGATCCTATCCCAGCGCCACTCTGTCTCTCTCTAGACCTCGCTTTCCCTCTAGGAAATGTCCGCTGAGGACAAAGAGTGTCAGTCCTCCCATCTTAGGTGCCTTGCACACAACTTCCTGGCACTCCCTGGGTTAGGGAGCCCCCCGAGGCACCCCATTCTCTTGGAGTCAGCCAAGAATCCCTGGCCCAAGGCGCGGGAGCCTGGCACCCGCATTGCCCTGGGAAGGAACGGAGTTTGCTCCCTAAGGGCCTGAATCACCTGCCAGGATGGCCAGCCTCGCCCCACCCCCAAGAGCTCTGCCCAACCTGTCCTACAGGTGTGTTGGGCTCGGGGCCAGCGGGGCCCTGCCCAGCTCACTTACGGGAAGGGAGGATGTAAACAAAGGACAAGGGGCGGGCAGAGGACAAAGGCAACCCTGAGTCTTTTGTTTGTACCTCACTCAGCTCAGCTTGGGGCTGCTCACATCACACCACAGGGGGCTGGCGCCCTGGGGCTTGGGATCTGGGACCTGCCCATCCATCAAGGGGCAGCATGAAGTGCTGCGATCTGTCCCCATTTGCCTTCCAAGACTCCCCCCACCTGCTACCTTTCGGGAGGGGGTTGAGCCCACCTGTCTCCCTCAGCCAAGGTGCCAACCTCAGGCACTGAGGTGGCCAGGACTCAAGCAGAAAGCGGCAGGTGCCGATTCACTGGTTAGAGCCCATCAAGTGGCACACCGCGGGAAGGAGGCCCTTCAGGTTTCATTTTCCCACCAGGAGGTGATGAGAGGAGGGGGAGGACAGCAGGCCCAGGACATCTGCAAGGGCCCCGGCCATAGTCAGCTAGGAACCTGCACATTGAGAACATTACCACTTACCTCTCAGGGGGAACCCATCTGGGAAGCCGCCCAGTACACCTGGTCCATTGGAAGTTCAAAACCTTCCGTGTAAGCCGGGCATGGTGGTGCTCGCTTGTAATCCCAGTACTTGGAAGGCTGAGACAGGAGGATTGCATGTTCAAGAATAGCCTCAGGGAAACCCTGTTTCAGAATAAAAAATAAAATAGGGCTGGAGGTGTAGCTCGGAGGTAGAACACCCCTGAGTTCAATCCCCAGGACCACAAAAAAATAAAATAAAATAAAACAATAAATAAATAAGCTCATGCATTCAACAAATACTCCTTGGCCATCCACCAGCTTCCAGGCACCCTCTTAGGGGCTCAAATATAACGAAGACCCCTGCCTACCTACCTTAGCCTCCATTCTAAGGGCGCAGACATTAACCAAGATAAATACACAAGGTGTTATACATTACAGAGAGAGAAGTGCTGGGGGGAAGATACAGGAAGTGGGGCGGGCAGGCCTCCCTCAGAGAGGTTATCTCAGGAAAGACCCCACAGCAGGGAGGGAGAGATCCTAGGGAAGTCAAGGGGAGGAACACTGGGGGCGGAGCAGAGACACACTACAGGGGAAGAGTGCAGAGGCCCAGGCTCTCTGTGAGGGTGGATAGGGCCAGGACTTGGGGGTGGGGGTGAGGGTGGGGGTTTGGGCCTCTGCTCTAGTGGGGTGGCAGCCTTGGAGGTTCAGAGCAGAACTCATGATTTTTTTTTTTTTTTTTTTTTTTTTTTTTTGCGGTACTGGGGATTGAACTCAGGGGCATTCTACCTCCGAGCTACACCACCAGCCCTATTTTTTATTCTTTATTTTGAAACCGAGTCTCACTAAGGTGCGGAGTGCCTCACTAGGTAGCTGAGGCTGGCCACGAACCCGGATCCTCTGGTCTCAGCCTCCCGAATGCTGGGATTACAAGCGTGCACCACCACGCCCGGCCAGAACTCATGATTTAACTGGACCCTGCTGGCTGCTGGGTTAGATGATGTTATTATCAAATATTAGCTATTAGTTTTAAATTGTGGTAAAATATGCATAACACAGCCAGGCATGGTGGTACATGCCTATAATCCCAATACTTGGAAGGCAGAGACTGGAGGCTTGCAGGTTTGAGGCCACCCCTTGCAATTTAGCAAGACCCTCAGCAACTTAGTGAGATCCTGTTTCAAGATATAAAAGGAGGGGTTAGGGTGTAGCTAAGAGGTAGACTGTCCCAAGGTTCAATCCCTGGTATCCCCCCCCCCTCCAAATACACACAAAACATGAAATGTTTAAGTGTCCCATGTCCCCCATGTTTGTTTGTTTTGTGGTACTGGAGATTGAACCCAGGGGCATCCTACTTCCGAGCTGTGGGCACTGTGCCAGAGGATGTTGTGGGATAACCCGGTCCCACACGTGGGTCCTTGGCTTCCGTGAAAAAAGAATTTTAACACGTGCCATTTAGGAACAAAAAAGTAGGAATTTATTTAGGAAAATAAGGAAAGGGGGAGAAAAACAGGTGAGCAGGCATCTTCCTGGCCAGACGCACTTCCCAGGTCCAAAGAGACCGAGGCGTGGTATAAGTCCGTCTTTTATAGGCTTTTGAGAGGTGGGCGCAGAAGAAGTCTGGACCTCCTCCTTCTTCCAGGTATTGGTGGGCGACAGGTAGGCGGTCCAAAGTGAGCCCTCCTCTTCCTTAGGTTAAGATGGGTGTTTCAAGATGGGTCTGACCTTTGCCCTGAGTGTCCCATGGGGGCTGGGATTCAGGGGATTAAAAAGGTGTGGCCCACTTAGACTTTTCTAAGATTGAGCACACCCTCTAGGGTGGGGTCAGCTAGAACTCTCCAGATTTTAAAACTATCTTTCCCTTCCCCCCCAATGTCTCCTTTCTGCCTAAATTTTATTCCTTCTGTCCTACATCTAGGAGACTGAGAAAAAGAGACCCAAGAAATGGTGTGAAAGTAGAGAGAAAAGCCCCTAACCATCCTCCTGCCTCCAGCCCATAAATTTACCAAATCTAGCGTGGAGTCAAGCCTGGCAATTAGCAGGATGCAGGACTGTTCCTGGACCTGCTCCTTTCCTAAGCCCCAAGTCTGTAAGGAAGGCGCTTCTGACTCTCGTGGGCTCTTTCCCAGGTCAGTCATTCCCTCCCAGGTTTTATCCCGAATAAATCCTGTTCCTTGCTGTTGAGCCATGTTCCTTTTTGTTCCTATAATTCCTAACACCAGCCCTATTTTATTTTTATTTCGAAACAGGGTCTCACTAGGTTATTGAGAGTCTCACTATATTACTGAGCCTGTCCTCAAATCTTCCATCTTCCTGTCTCGGGCGCCCAAGCACTGGGATTACAGGCCTGCACGACCACACTCTGCTGAATGGGAAGATGTTTTGAAAATAGTAAAGTCCAATTCTCCTCCAGGGGGTCTGTCCAGCTGTCTGGTAGTCACTGTCTCAGGGACTCTCTCTCCCCTGGTGGCTGGGGATAGGCCTGGCTTGCTGACTTCAATGATGGGCAGGGAAGCCTACTCCTCCTACAGTCACAGGGTGCAAGGATCCCTCACCTCTTGAATCTGTGCTGCTCACCACGCCCCCCTGCCACACTATGGTAGTGACAGAGCTGCCCACTACTCATGTCCCAAAAGCTACCGGCCGCCCTAGCGCCATCCTTGGCTAGACATGCCCATTAGCAACTATACCAGTCCCTTAGATAAGAATATTCCAATAGCCAGGTGTGGTGGCACATGCCTGTAATCTCAGTACTTGGGAGGCTGAGAGAGGAGAATCGAAAGTTCAAAACCAGCCTCAGCAACTTAGTGAAGCTCTCAGCAACTTAGTAAGATCATGTTTCCAAATAAAAAAATAAACTGGGCATGGTGGTGCATGCTTGTAATCCCAGTACTTGGGAGGCTGAGATAGGAGGATCACAGGTTCGTTCGCAGACAGCCTCAGCAGTTTAGTGAGACCATCTGCAACTTAATGAGAACCTGTTACCAAATAAAAAATGAAATAGAACTGGGGATGTCATTAGGCAATGTCAGGAGGAGCTGAGGCCCACTGGCCTCCTCAGTCCCCTCTGTTACACTGTAGGCTGCCTTCACAAAGAGTAGCCCGGGTGTTGGTGGTTTAAGGTCATTCGTAAGGTGAGTTTAGGACAAACATTTCTAAAAAGTTCTTAGTCATGAAAGTGTTTTAACGTATGCTAGGAAAATGACAAGCAGCATAGATCTGGAGACACAAAAGCTTCTTTTTGAATTTATATTTCAGTAAAAAGGGGAGTCTTTTATTTAACTATTTAAAACTTTTGGGGCCCAGCATGGTGGCGCATGCTTGTAATCCCAATACTTGGGAGGCCGAGACTGGAGGATCCAGGTTCACAGCCAGCCTCAGCTACTTAGTGAGGTCCTCCACAACTTAGTGAGACCCTGTTTCAAAATAAAGAATAAAAAATAGGGCTGGGGGTACGGCTTGGAGGTAGAATGCTCCTGAGTTCAATCCCTAGTACCGCAAAATAAATAAATAAAATAAAATAGTGCTGGGGGTATAGCTCGGAGGTAGAACATCCCTGGGTTCAATTCCCAGTATCACACACACACACACACACACACACACACACAATTGTAATTTCTAAAATTGTGTATTCACACATTACCATTTTAACCATGTTTGAGTGCACAGTTCCATGCACTAGGTACAGTCACATTGTTGTGTAACCACCACCACCACCCACTGGCAGAACTTCCTCATAATCCCACACTGAAACTCTACCCATTACACAGCAACTCCCCCCACCCCTCGCACACCCCTGGTGACCGCCATTCTACCTTCTGTCTCTGTGAACTTGCCCATTCTAGCTACCCCTTGTGCGTGGGATCACAGAATGCTGGTCCTCTGGTGTCTAGCTTATTCCACATGCAATGTCAAGGGGAGCCCATTTCAAGAGAAAACACTAAAATAAATGACAGCTGAGATCTGCAGAGGTGGCAGTAGTCCAACAGTGACCAGAGCTGTGGGAGCAGAGCACTCCTCACCCATCCTGTGTCTGAGGATAAGTCCACCACTTGGCCTGCTGCGCTGGGGAACACCAGACACCTGTTGGGCACGGGGAGGGGAGGGGGAGAGGAGGGAGGGAAGGAGGGCAATGGGGTCGAGTGTAAGCTCCCCTTCAAAGACTAAACCGGGTTTCCCTCGGCTCTTCTGGATCCTCTGCACTCCTAGAACTCTGGGTCCGGGGCGGCTGTCCACTAGGAAATGCCTCATGGGCCTCTGGAAGGACCCTCGCTCCACACTGAGGCTTCTGGAGCCATTTTCTCACACCTGTTTGACTGGGCAGTGCCCAGGCAAAGGCATCCAAGGGACTTTGTACCGCTGCTGGCCCAGATACCTCTCAGAAATCAAGTGGTAACCAAGGACAAGCTGTCCCCTATCTCCGGCTTCTGAGTCAACAGCGAGTAAATAGGTGGGGCAGGACTCGAGCAGACAGAAGAGTGAAGTTGGGAAATCCCCAGAAACCAGGACTTCTGGGACTGAATCAAAGAGAAGCATTTCTAGAAAGGTGTCCTCTGAACACTGGGGTCCTGGCAGAGGATCCGAACTCAGCAGGCCGACTCCCAGCGCTGTGGTCTCTAAGCTCAACAGACCAGAAATCTAAGGTTTCTGTCCGACAAGCACATTCATTGCCTACCACTGAGCTGCACACCCAGCCCTTTTGATTTTTTTTCTTTTGAGACAAGGTCTTACAAAGTTGCCCAGGCTGACCTTAAACTTGCAATCCTCCCGCCTCAGCCTCTTGAGGAGCTGGAATCCAGGTGTGCAGCATTGCACCAGGCTGCTGCCTGGTATTTTGAATTAAATAAATGCTTATCCTGTGTCTGTTTGTGCTGAGTGGTCACATGCACCACCTACAGTAGGTAAGAGTGGGCCTTGGGTGGTTTGGATTCCTGTGTGCAGCCCTGCTCTGCAAAACAATTGATTAACAATTGATTATAACTTTTTTTTTTTTTTTTGGTACTGGGGATTGAACCCAGAGCATTCTACCTCTGAGCTATATCCCCAGCTTTTTTTTTTTTTTTTTTTTTTTTTTTTTTTGTGGTACTGGGGAAGGAACCCAGGGGCATTCTACCTCCAAGCTACACCCCCAGTCCTATTTTTTTTTAATTCTTTATTTGGAAACAGGGTCTCACTAAGTTGAAGAGTGCCTCACGAAGTTGCTGAGGCTGGCAGAGAACCCAGATCTTCCAGTCTTAGCCTCCCAAGTACTGGGATTACAAGCGTGAGCCACCATGCCCAGCTCCCAGCATTTTTTTTTTTTTTAAAAACAGGGTCTTGCAGCTGGGCGTGGTGGCGCACGCTTGTAATCCCAGCATTCGGGAGGCTGAGACCAGAGGATCCGGGTTCGAGGCCAGCCTCAGCTGCCTAGTGAGGCACTCCACAACTTAGCGAGACCCGGTTTCAAAATAAAGTATAAAAAATAGGGCTGGGGGTGTAGCTCGGAGGTAGAATGCCCCTGAGTTCAATCCCCAGTACTGCAAAAAAATAAAAATAAAAATAAAACAGGGTCTTGCTAGGTTGATGACAGTCTCACTACTTGCTGAGACTGTCTTCGAACCTGTGATCCTCTCCTGTCTCAGCCTCCCAAGTACTGGAATTACAGGCATGCACCACCAAGCCCGGCTTGATTATAGTTTCTGAATCAGATTAGCTATAACTGGTAGCCAGGCCTCACCCTGCTGTACAATTTATTGGATGTTAACCGTTAATCTCACAGACTATAAATCCTTGAGAAAAGGATCAACTCTGTTCTGTTTGCCCGTTGTACCTTTGTTGTCTAGCACAGTGCTCAATAGGTAATAGCGCATTAAATATTTGTGAACAAATCAATGTGTACCTGATCAGCAATTCAGATTTTTTTGTTGTTGTTGTTGTTGTTGCAGTACTGGGATTGAACCTAGGGGCATTCACCTCCGTGCTACAGCCCCAGCCCCCAGCCCCCAGCCCTATTTTATTTTTATTTATTTATTTTTGTGGTACTGGGGATTGAACCCAGGGGCAGTCTACCTCCAGGCTACACATCCAGCCCTATCTTATGTTCTTTTTTTTTTTTTTTTTTTTTTGCAGTACTGGGGATTGAACTCAGAGGCATTCTACCTTCGAGCTATACCCCCAGCCCTATTTTTTTATTCTTTATTTTGAAACCGGGTCTCACTAAGTTGCGGAATGCCTCACTAGGTAGCTGAGGCTGGCCGAGAACCCGGATCCTCCGGTCTCAGCCTCCCGAATGCTGGGATTACAA
>PVLC010024204.1:0-24914 GCA_004027655.1 Graphiurus murinus
AGGGACTCCAGGTGAAGGAGAATTCTTAGGTGAACAAAGAATTTGACTTAATGGAAGGTAATGGGAGGAGGGGGGACACCCTAATGAGCATGATGTACTTACAAGATCACATCAAAGTCAATCACTAAACTGACCAGGAGATAGGGGGAGGGTGGGTGGGAATTGGGGAAGGGTTAATGAGAAATATGTGCATGGATGTATTTACCTATATTAGCTTGTACCCAACAAAAATGTGTGATTAACCCTGTTGTACCCAAGAAACGTATAAAAATCCATGCTAAAAAATTAAAAAAAGAAATAAAAAATTAAAAAAAAAAAAACAATCACATTGTTATATAACCTATCTGCAGACCTTTCTCATCTTGCAGATTGAAACTCTATGCCCATTAAATGACTTTGCATTTTCCCCACCTCCAGAACCACCATCTACTTTCTGTACCTAATATAGGTAGAACTCATCCTTCTGTGCCCGGCTTATTTCACTTGGCATAGTATCCTTCCACATTAAACTGTGTGTCAGATTTTCCTTCCTTCTTAAAACTGAGTAATGTCCCAGCATATGTCCATACTAAATTCTGTCTATCCCTCACCTGTGGATGGACACCTGCCTTACTCCCACCTGTGGCTACTCCTAATAATGCTGCTATGAACACGAGTGTACAAGTATCATTTGAGTCTCTGCTTTTAATTTTCTTTTGGATATATAATCAGAAGAAGAATTTATGGATCATATGATAATTCAAATTTTAATCTTCAATTTTTTTTTGTAGTACTGGGGATTGAACCCAGGGGCATTCTACCTCTGAGCTACACCCCTAGCCCTATTTTTTATTCCTTATTTTGAAATGGGGTCTCACTAAGTTGTGGAGGGCCTCACTAAGTAGCTGAGGCTGTTCTCAAACCTGCAATCCTCCTGTTTCAGCCTCCCAAGTACTGGGATTACAAGCATGCACCACCATGTCCAGTCTAAATTTTAATCTTTTAACCTCCCTGCAATGTTATGTCTAAGATGTTCTGCATTTCCACCAGCAAGGCATAAGGTATCCATTTCTCCACATCCTCGCCAACACGTGATTTTCTGAGTTTTCTGGTAGTAACCATTCTAGCAAATGTGAAGTGTCCTTTTCGTTAATGCCTCCACATGACCTACATTTTCTACAATGAGCATATAGTAAACTCAGAATTAAAGACAAAAATGTAAGACACTGAAGTTGAAAAATAAATCTTATGGGGAAAATAGGTTGCAAATGAACTTTAAAAATTGATTTCTTTTTTAAGACTGAGGCAAACTGTTGAGTTCTCCTGTGGGTTTGGGTAGATACATCATTCCTCTTCATCATATACTCTTCAAGAATCTATCACCAGATCAGCAGCGACTGCCACAATCCACAGGAGAAATGGCTCTAACTCATGGGAAGCTAACACAAAGCACTCCCCGTACACAGAGGAGAAAAACAATGTGTGGAGCTGCTGCTGGTTGAGGCTGGCCATAAAAATCCTCAGCAGCTGTACTAGCCCTTCGCCTCTGAGTTCTCCACGGAACATCACTAGAAGCCCACTTTTCCCCTTCTGGAGACATAAAAGGTCCCTTTTTCAAAGCCACATGAAAGGAAACAAGACTAATGCAGC
This sequence comes from Graphiurus murinus, assembly GCA_004027655.1. Lineage (NCBI taxonomy): Eukaryota > Metazoa > Chordata > Mammalia > Rodentia > Gliridae > Graphiurus > Graphiurus murinus. The sequence continues at coordinate 1,630 of PVLC010024204.1, forward strand.
CATTTCCTGCAACAAAGAGCAGAAAGCTCCTGCTCTTATAAAACAATTGCATAAAGAAGATCCAACCCTCAATGTCTGGGCCACATAGTCATACAGGCCCTATGTGACCAAATAATTAGAACTTCTTCTTTGGAAAGCTAAAATTTTCTCAAAGGGAAATTGTCCTACTTATATAATGTTTCACTCCTTACAGGTGAGCTCATTTGACATGATTTATTCATTAAGATGAAAGGTAAAGGGACTAAAAACAAAATTCACCCAGTTATATCTTTATCCCACCTCTAACTCCCAGAGGGTAAGTTCCATTTTCCTTGGAGTGACCATCTCAACCACCCATGCCCTTCCTCATCATCTTCTCCTATGTTTTGGCTTCCTTTCTGGTTTCTTTCTATTTAAAATGGATAGGATGGCAGAACTATTACACAGAGGCCAAGAAGAAAACAGGCCACAAGAGAAGTCAGGAAGAGCCAGGCACAGTGTCACACACGCCTATAATCCCAGTACTTAGGAAACTGAAACAGGAGGATAGCAGGTTTGAGGCCAGTTTCAACAACCTAGTGAGACCCTCAGAAACTTAGCAAGACTCTGTCCAAAATAAAAAGGGAAATGGGGCTATGGGCCTAGTTCAGAGTAGAATGCCCCTGGGTTCAACCACCAGTACCACAAAAGGGGGGGTGGGTAAGGAAAGTAACCTCCTTCAGTCCTAAGGAGCTCTATTAAAATGAAGCTAAAAGAAGTTCATGATTGCTGTCTATTCTCTCCCCTTTGGGCTAAAAAAGCCAACACCTAGAAAGCAGAGTCCAACCTCAACATCTTAACAAAGGAAGCGCACCCTACATCTGGACTCTTGGCATGGCCCCAAAATTTCATCTGCCCTTGGCCAAGCCCAAGGCTACATTGCAAGGGAAACTAAACCTTGCCGATACAGGCCTTGGGCCAGTGATAAAGAGGTGACTTTATGGCCCAAGGACAGTCAAAATTCCCCATCTATAGCTTCCAACGAGACTGAACAGATCTCAGAGGGCAAACTTTAAGAACTAACAGTCAAAATGGGCCAATTTCCAAACTCTGAAGCAGGGGGCAAAGGTGAACCCCACTGTCCCAGGGGAAGAGGGACCAAGGAGCTATCAGAGGAAAGTTGCCTGTGTGGAAGCAACAATATTAAGGTCATTTCATGTCTGAACAACATCATCAATATCTAACCCACCCAGTTCTGCACCTCCCTGGTCTGGATTTACAGTTTGAATCTGTTAACCACCAAGACTAATTCTATGAGTTCGAGAGACAAAAAGAAAAAGGAGAAAGAGCTTCCCAAGATATGTGTGTGTGTGTGTGTGTGTGTGTGTGTGTGTGTGTGTGTGTGTGTGTGTTTTACTGGGAATGGAACCAGGGACATTCTACCTCTGAGCTACACCCCAGCCCTATTTTATTCTTTAATTTTTTTTAAACAGGCTCTCCCTAAGTTGCAGAGGCTGATTGCAAACCTCATGTCTCAGCTTCCCAAGTAATGGGATACAAGCATGTACCATCGCACCCGACTCCCAAGCTCATTTTAAGGTGGGTTTCTCCCCAGTGGAGTGGTGGCCTCCAGAGATCATGAACACCCCCCCCCCGTCTCCTCTGACAGGGGGAGCATAAAGGCTCTCAGCAGCTGGGAGGAAGCAGGAACTGGGACCTCAGAACTCCCTCTCACTGCCATGAGTTTACAAGTCCATGTGCCTCTGAACTTGGTCACATCAAGCCCCTTGTGTGGTCCACTAACCTACAGACTTCAAGCCCCCAACCTGCAGAAGCCACTCTCCACCTCCAAGTTCACTCCCAAAAACAAGAACAGAGAAAGTACTGCCAAGATTCAAAGAGGAACAGAGGAGCAAGAACAAGACATGGAACAGGAAAGTAAGTTAAACACACAATAAACTCTCAACCTGAAATCCTGTACTAGTGTCTCAGCAGCTGATAGGTCACCTGCCTTCCAATGATGTGCAAAGGTGCAGACCCATCAGGGCATAACAGTTCCCAACAGTTAGAAGTGACCCTGTGAGGGGCATTTCTGGAAATCTTGCCTTAAAAACTCTTTGGTGAAAGACATAAAGGTCTCAGACATCAGCTGGTAACAGACAGAAACAGAGCACTTCAAGACAGAAATTGAAAATTCTATTTTTCTTTAAACAAGCAGCGACTCCTCCTCAAGTAAAACTACACTCTGATAATGGGAAGAATGACATCGTACTTCCTATAATCACTTCTTCCCTAATAGAAGCATTCTTCCAGATTGTGCTAGAAACTATATTAAATGACACGAGGATTCCTCAGAAGCCCTCAGGAATGAGACCCACTAAGGAAGAAGGAAGGGAAAATGGAAGGAATACAGGATTCCCTGCTTATCCCTTTAAAATGTTCAGTGAATAAGATCTAGGCCCCCAAGAAAACCTGGTAGGGAGGCCAATGAGATAGTATAAAGATAGAAAGTAGGACTGGGGTGTGGCTCAGTGGTACAGCGCTTGCCTCACATGTGGGGGTCCTGGGTTTGAGCCCCAGCACTGCAAAAAAAAGAAAAGAGAAAAAGAAAATGAGATGTTTTAAATAATTTCAGCTTTGGCCATGTAAAGCAGCATTAGTCATACAGGTAATGAGATCGTACCGGGAGACGATGCCCAGGCTCGGCTTGATGACGTTAAGTATATCCATTCTGGCCCTGGAGTGCCAATTACATTTCCAAATTAGCAATTAGATATAATGTCCCAAAGACAATTACCAAATAATGCCAAACACAAAGCAAATTCCATCTTAAAGCAGCCATTCTTTTGAAACTGCCTTTCCTGCCCCTACCTAACTCACCCACCTGGCAAACAAGAATCCCATGTGAAACAAATCCCAAATCCCTGTTACCCACTGGCCCAGAGAAACATGGGGTGACATGAATCATTAAAATCTAGGAATTACTCAACATTATTTTATCACTAAATCAAGCTATGCCTTTCACCTAGAGATTCTTTTCAGAATCTCACCAAAAAGAACAGAAACTGTACATGCACCTACCACAGTCCCCGCGGCCCCCAGCTCACCTGAATGGGGTTCCTGTCTCTGTATGTGTATTTATATGACTCAGTTCCTGTGCTCAAAGAGTTTGTGGACAACTCCACAGTTGCATGTGTCCATACCCCCTGGGAAGACAACTGGATTTATCCCTGCTTACTGTCAAGTCAAAGTCCAAAAGAGCAGGAGGTCATGAATGGACCTTAAATATCTTTTTTTCCCTAGCACCTAGTTAGGTTTGTGACACATAGTATGTACTTCATATGCAACAAAGCAAAAACAACAGCAAAATTAATGACACAAAAGCTTATTTGAGGACCTACTGTGTGCTGGCCTTATGCTAAGCAATTCTTCATTTTGGCTGCTGACGATGCTCATGAATAAAGCTCATCCTGGTTCTCCCCTTTCACAATGGAAGGACATAAAAACCGCATCTCAAGGGAAAAGACCCTGATAGTAGGAGCTGTGAACACCCTTGCCGTGGTAAGACTAGGAGCTGCTCTCACCGTCATCAGCTGGGATTTTTGAGAAGTGTCAGGAGGACGGCACAGCACAGTGCTGCATGTCACCCCCTCACTCAGCAGCCCGGTCTCCTTGAATGGACCCTCCACTTGGAAAGGCCACCCAGGGCCCTGTGAAAGATCAGGCTGGAGGCTGTGCTGGCGTCAAAGGATGCATAGGGTGTGGCTAGCAGCTGGCTTCCTGAGCATCTACAACCCTGGGCAGCCCCTGCTGCACCCCAGTCTTTAATCCTGGAAGACCGTGGTTTGGCTCAGTTGCTGCCCTGGACTTCATGAAGCCATACCCCTCCCAGTGTGACCAGCTGGCATGAGAGAGAGCCCACACACTAATGGCGGCACAGGAACCACACCCTGTAAACTCTAGAATGCTGCTCTGGCCTCGCAATCTAACCCCAAATCCACAGTGCCTGTGGGTTCCTGGGGCAGGCACCCCAATAGTCAGCCTTAGCAATTGGTGCCTAGCCTGGCCACAGCTCCTCAAAAAGGCCTGTGTTTTCACTTTGGCTCTTCCACACAGCCAGCCTTCCTCTTCTCATCCCCTGGCAATTTTCATGTCTTCAGAAGCGGCTGGGCTAGTGGCTGAGAAAGGGACCAGATCCTTGCTGCTCAACATGTGTGTCTTGCAGAAATGCAAAATTGCAGAATCACGGGCCCCATCCTGGACCTCCTGAGCCAGACTCTGCATCTTCACAGCCCCCCAGGTGATTTGTGTGCACATCAAGATTTGAGAAGTCCCCGAATGAGATGCTTTCTGGAACCCTTAGAGATCTGATATCCTGACTGAATGTCCCCTGGGCCTTCTCTCCAGAATGCTAGGATACTCTGCCTCTGAGGTTGGGCCCCCTGAGTTTCCATCTCTGTGTGCTAGGGCTGGAAATTCACTCACCCAAGGAACATTTTAAAAAGGGAGAAGCTTGAGATGCTCCTGCTGTGTACAGAAAGGTGGTGGAATCTCAGAGATTCTGCAAGATGCTGGACTTGCCTCACCCCAGGGAGGTCTCCATGAGGCATAGGGATTCCACAGGGCCCCAGGGCTGTGGCATCATGGCACAAACACAGCCCTTTCACAGGAACTACAGAGGTGGCCCTCCAGGGGCTTCACAGCTCTGAAGTCCCAGGAAGACGGTGTTAGCTGCCTCAATTCACAGAGTAGCACAGCCACTGCCACTGTGAGCCAGAGCCATCCCTGCTACCCACATTGGGAAGGAGGTCCTGGCACTGCAACTCAATGCCAAGTGGGCTGCTTCAGCACCAGGTTTTTTATGGCCTGGGGTTGGGCGAGGCGATGCGCCAAACAAGCTCTTACTTCCTGCTACCAGGCACCCAATGGATGTCCCTACAGGGAAGAAGGTTGCAGTGAACAAGGAGAGGGCCCAGGTGGTCTTGCTCTTGGAATCCTTTCTTCCCCAGGCCAAACTGCTCTTCCATCCCTCCCGATGCATTTTCTGTCAAGTCCTCTGGGCACGTGCAAGCAGGGCCAGCTCGGGGCTTGAAAAAGAGAAGCGTGGGTCCTCCATGTCCTCTTAGGAAATGCTGTACAGTTGGGTGAGTGGGGGTACCTACCCCATAGAGAAGTGCTCCATTACACCCCCTAATTTGGAGATGAGGAAACTAAGGCACAAAGCACTGAAGCCCTTGCCCAAGGTCATGAGTTGACTCTCAGGGACTGCATAGCAGAGCCGACACCTGGGAAGGCTGCTCATAAGGAGGGGAGCTCGGCCAATTTCCCTGCCAGCAGGACTTCTCTGGCCTGTGCTATGATCCTCCACACCCAGGAGCTCAGTATGCCCTAACTGCAAATGTTTCCCAAGGTAATTTCAAGGGCAAGTGTTCCACAGAACACACTTTGGGAAACACTTGCTAGGGGCTGTCAAGGAAAACCTGGTCTGGATAAAGAGCACCCTGGCACTGAGGGGACAGGTCTGAGAGCACTGGATTTGAGATAACAGGAATGGAATCTGTCCCTCCTCAAGGATACAGGTCACACCTGCCTACCGAATGCCAAGGGGCCTCCCTTCTACCAGCCCTAAAGCTCTGGGACCAGCATACCATCAATGCCTATGCACCAACATCACACTACCCATACATCAACCATCCCGCCAGATCCTCATCCACAGGGACTCCTAGGCTACGCACCCCAATCATCCTGCCTTGCATAGCCAAGAGCCATGAGCCCAAATCTCCATCTCACTTGAAAGGGTTGCTTGACTCATGACAATAGACTTGAGGGTCTACAGACTCCTTTTGGCTTAAAAATTATACTTGTTACATTGTGCCCTACAGGGCCATAGTTCAACACACCAAAGAAAAAAAAAAAAGCTCAATGCTTTGTGAAGCTACAGCAGTTCCCATTATAGGCGGCCTGCTAAGTGCCAGGCATTTTCTGGGGACTATATGCCCATCATTACCACTCCTTATAAGAATTCTACAAAGTAAGCATTATTTTGCTCCTTTGACAGAGGAGGAAGTTAAGATTGGACCTGATTGCCGGACAGAGATGCCCTGCTTATCAGTGTGAGATCCACCATTTAACCTGGGCCTGACTATGATGTACTGATTGTGTGTCTCCATAGAGAGCCAGGAATGAGAAGCACGAACTCCCTGAACGAGGGCAAATAACAGGAGCTTCCTACTACAGTGACCTGAGAACTTCTCCAAGGCCACCCCAAGTGATCTAGTCAAAAGGGAGAATTTCAAGGTCACCTGGTATAGACAATTGCAGGGATCGGAGTAAAGGCGCCAGGGCTAATCTGGAACCAAGAGTTCCAAGCGCTGGAGCCACGGCCCTGATTGAATGTGCCAGGCCAGATCCTGGGTAATTACCGAGCCATAATGGGATCTGATATTTATATTAGTCACGAGCCTGACAGAGAAAATGTGTTGTTTTCTCAGACACAGCCATGGAGACACCACCTTAATAACTCATTCTATGCAGACCAGCGTTGATCAAGCCCAAGCTTCCAGAAGGAAGACAGCTCCCGCCAAGGACCTCAGTGTACCTGTGCCTGGCCACACTCAAGCTGGCAAACAACATCTCTGTGAAGAAACTGCCTCAGCTCCCCAGGCATTGGAAGAGAGGTCGACTGCATGCAGAAGAGAACCAAAAAAAGGAATTAAGAGGAACAAGTGATCTGAGGCTGACTTCCTTAAGGATTGAGGGAGCTGCAAAACAGGCCAGACTAGAAACTTAGCCATAGTGCCTCAGTCCTCTGCTCCTATGTGAAATTCTAGTGTGTGTGTGGGGGGGGGGGGGGCTCAAGAACTTCAATCCTCATGTTTTACATACAGTAAACAGAAGCCAGAGAGGAGAAAAGCCTTCTTCAAAGTTGGGGCCTGATTCAGGCTGCTAGCATTTTCCAAAACACACATGTGCTGCCCCCAAACACAGTAACTCCTACACTACAGTCTGTGCCTGGATGGGATCTCCCAATGTCACAGTCAAGTGAATAGAGAGTTTGCATGGAATCCAACAGGGGAAAATAGCAATAAGGTTGTGAAAAGGTCTAGCAGAGAACACAGGACTGGAAGCCCACACTCAAGTTCCCAGTGAGGGGAAATGTGGTGAGTTTTCTTCTTTACTGCCTGAAAGCTCCCACATTCCTCTGTTCTTAAAACATGAAAGTTATTGTCTATCTATGATTTGGAGGCCAAAGGTATAAAAGCACAGAGACCCCATGGTGCATTCATAGTCTTGGCCAACTTTGATCAAAACAATGGTGCAGACCCAGACGACCATATATGTGTGATTTCTGAGTTCTCTATGGAAACCTCTCCCTGGGATTTATCAGATGCTGAAAAGCCCTGCCTTGCCAGGACTCCAGCTTTTGCTCAACCCACCATTGCCTGGATGAAAGTAAAAGTGGTTGATCATGTCTGAGGATGGGCAGAACCCTCCAGAAAAGTAGCCAAGGTTTGCTTAAGAAGGCTAGCACTGAAATAATTGTTCTCCACTTAAGTCAAATACTTCCTTCTGCACCGAGTCTCAAAAAACAAACTACCAAATACTTGGAAAGCAAAAGCAATGAAGGACAAAATAACATGGTTGCCAAAAAGATAGACAGACAACCTGACTTGCCATTATTGGTTATGCTGAGGTTCACTTGAACAAATCAAGGGACAGGTATGATATTCTGGGCATGTTTCACAATGGACTCATGATTTCAAAAATAACTCAATCTCATTCCACATTGGTCTCATTTCTTTCCAATCAACCACAACCATCTCTTGTCCCATGTTCATTCCCTATAGAAAAGTCCAGCTATGAACACTCAGCTGGTCTTGGAATTACAAAACAGAACCAATGATTTATGGATTTTTTTACCTAATGGACATTGCCAAAAAAAATTTTTAAAAACTTAAATTTCTTGAGAAAACTACAGAAGTTATGCTTAGCCATCATTTTGTAAATATTCTTTATGTGAAGTATCTGATGAGCATTTCGTGACCAGTGCTGTGGTGGTATTCACATACCCCCTAGAGTAAAAAGACTTTAGAAGTTGTATTTAAAACCCCAGGTTCACAAAATCACATCTTATTTGGACTCACTGAAAAAAGGTTTCATTATGATCAAAATTGCCTACTTCCTGAAAAACAGGAGGTTGTTAAAAAGTTCATTCAAATCACTCCATCTAGAGACAAAGTAGGTGCCTATACTAGGAACTACCTTTCCCCTAAGGACAGTTGCTGAATCTCAGTACAAGGAGGGAAATTTCCAGGACTGAAGCCTGTTGAGGATGTGTCGGAGAGGGACTGCCTGAATCGAAAAGGCTATGAGTGTGTTGCTAAGGGGTGTGCTCAGCAGGCACATCTCAAGGACTGATGGTTAGAACCTTGCTTAACCTGAGGGCTTCTTTGGAAGGTGGAAGACATTTCCTCCCTGACCAGTCAAGGGGACCTCTATCACCAAGGAGCTAACTCCAAAGAAAGCCTGTTAGCCAACATCCAGAGCCCTCTAGAGAAGCGACAAGAGGAGGAAATGAGTGATGGTTTTTATTTTTCTCCCCGATTCCAACACACCAGCATTTTCCAAAACACAAATGTGCTGCCACAAAACACAGCTGAGCTCCAGCACCCAAGGTGATGTATAATGGATGAGCAGAGAGAGTGCTTGGGTTCACCCCAGTGTTTTTACAGTCCGCCTTCACCCCCACTTCTGGCTTCTGGGCTTCTGCTCTTAGTGGCCAGGAGGCTGCTACAAGTTGCTGAGAACGGTGAAGTTCCAGGGGTCCCGGGACTGGCTTTACTAGGAAAGGTGTGAACATCTGGAGACCAAGATGTGTGTCCCCACTGTTCCCCTACGAGTGCCCTCCCTCTGCAACAGTGGGTGCTGTGAAGTCCTCTAGAATGGGATTCTCTGTCAAACACTGCTGGCCCCTGTCCCCCACCTCCAGCCAGTGGCAAGTGGTGGAGGACACCTCTGGGGACCTGGAAACAGACCAAGGGGTCATCCTAAGAGTGACATATCAAGGGGTAGTAAGCTTGGGTGCCGGTGGGTGTCTACCGCAGGAATAGTCATATTCAGCCACCTCCTATGCTGGGAAAGGGCTCCTCAGCAACCTCAGCCACCAAGACTCTCTCAGGCACACGGCCCTGGCTCGGGGCTACCAGTGGCATTTCCAGGGGCCCAAGGTGCAAGGCCTGGGGGAAGAGTACAGACGCAACCCAGGAACTTGGGGTGGGGGTCTGTTCTGAAGAAAATTGAAAGGCTGGGGTGGAATGTGTCATCAAATCTGCGACCTCCCCACATTCCTAGAGTGGCAGCCCATAGCTTGCCTCCAATTCTATGATGGATCCCCCCAACTTTCTCTCGCCCCCTCCAGGCACCCCACTTCCTCTGGCCAGGATCTTCTTCCAGGATTTCCTAGTGCAAAAGCCTTTCCCCCTGGCCCAAAGACCTTCCCTTCTTTCCGACCCCACGAACTCATCTCCCCGACGTTTTCCTCAAGTACGGGCAGCCGAGCTCCCCTCGCCCACCGCAGCAAGCCTAGTTCAGTCAGGTAAGAAGGGAGGAACAAGCTTCCAGCAGCCCCACTTCGTCGGTCTCCGTGGGGCTGGCTCTCCACACTCCGCAGCCAGGCACTCACCCCGGCCCCAGTCGCAGCCTCCAGCAACCCTACAATAAACAGGGGGTCCGATCCGTCCGTTCGTGTCCCGTAGCGCGCCGCGGGCAGGCAATTCCTCACCCGCCGCGCGCCGCCCGATGCCCCAACCCGAGGGCTCTGGGAGACCAGAGGGAAGGGAAGCCGGCGACGGAGAGGCGGTCAGGGCTGGAGGCGAGCACCGCTCAGGGCGGGCGAGGAGGTGGGCTGCAGGGGACGCGGAGACGCGGCGCGGCGGGCGCAGGGGGCGGGCGCCCGGGGCGCGCTTACCTTCGTCTTTCCCCCGCAGTGGCAGCAAACGGTCCACAGGTACTTGAGCGTCCGCCAGAGCAGGATGATGAAGAGGCCCCCGAAGAAAGTCACCATGGAGGAGGCCAGGAAAGCCCACCACATGCGTTGGCCCCGGCTGTCACACGGCACCTCCATGGTCACCGGAATGATGAGCGCATCCATCTTGGGCTCGTGGACCGAGGACGAGGAGGAGGAGGAAGAGGAGGAAGAAGAGGAGGAGGAGGACGAGGAGGAGGAGGAGGACGCGTCTAGGCTGAGATGGTTCGCGTGGATATTGCTACTCATTCTAAGACCGCTGCCTCCGCCGCCGCCGCCGCCGCTGCTGCCGCCGCCGCCACCATTTGCCATAGCTAGCAACGGGCGGCCGGCGCAGGGGCTCGGGGGAGCTCCTCCCGCCGCCAGCACCACCCCGAGCACCCAGCAACAGCCATGTTGCTGCTACCGCTGCCGCCGCCAAGAGCGGGGAGGGGGCGGGGAGGCTCCTGGGCTCGGGGCGCTGTGCGCGACCTGGCGGGGTGCGCCTAGATATATACAGCCACCGCCGCGCCCGCCCTCCCCCGCCGCCGGCCCGCCCGGGGGGAGGGGATGCAGCGCGGGCGGCTCCCCCTCCCCGGCCCGCGCCCCGCTCGCCCGGGGCTGCGCTGGCCCCGAGCGCCCAGAGCCAGGGGGCGCCGCGGGCCGCCCGCGCCCGGGGTCTGCGCCACCCTCGGGCCCGCCCCGGCTCCCCGCGCAGGCCCGGGTGCACTCGGCGCCGCGCCGCTCGCCGCGCAACACGCGTGTGCGCTGCACTCGGGTTGGGGACCCCCGCCCCGCGCCACTAAGGAGCCGCTCTCTGTTTCTTAGGCGGCACCAGGTGTATAATGTAGAATTGGTCCCCTCCGCCTGGACGCCTCCGCGCCAGCCCGCCTCCCCGGCTGCGGTCGCCAATCACCACCCCTGTGCGCGCCGGGCCGCCGCCGCCTGCTAGCCCGTGCTCCCGGGACCCCGAGTCTGGTCTCCACGACGCTGAGCCTCCTCGGCCTCGGCTCGCTCTTCCTCCTCTGGCTCCTCTTGGTCCCCGTCCTCGCCGCCCGAGCCTGTTCGGCGCGCGCCCCGCGCTCCCCGCAGCCGCCAGCAGTGGCAGCTGCAGCAACTGGAGCGGGTGCGGGCTCAGGCCGCCCGAAGCAGGAGGGGAGGAGGCTCGGTGCTCCGGCTCGCCTTGGTGTGGGGCTGGGCAGGGGCAGACAAGCCCCTGGATCGTGGCCCGGAATGAGCCCCTGACCACCCCGGGGAGCAGAGTAGAGCGAAGGACCGAGCGCTTCTCTTCGAAAGTGCTGCCCCTCCGCCTACAGAATACCCTGGGGACCTGGGGAGAGGGAGAGGGCGCGCCAGGGCCAGGCCGTTTTTCCTAAAAGAGCTCCCAGTGGGTACAAGGAAGAGCGACCAATCTCCTACTGTATTCCACAGGCTGAATCCCCCAGATCCTCGAGCTTGGGGAGTAAGCAGGACCGGCTCCAGGATACTCGCACCCGTTTCCTGGTTCTCCTGTGTCCTAGGTGCCCAAGGGTCCCGCTTATGGCTGAAGGGCAGAGCTGTCTAGGAGTCTGGTGGGGGGTCTGTGGCCTCTGAGAGCAGCAGGTGGGTGTTCTCCCTTTTCCTTATTCAGCAACAGAGGCTGCCTAGGAGAGTTGGCAGATGATGGAGGAGATGCTGCCCCAGGCATGGTGCAGGCCCCAAAGAGCAATAGGCTTCCTTAAAGGGTCAACCCCTCTTCTCTAGTCTCAGATTCCATCCCTGAGCAGGGCAGCTGGGGAAGGGGCACTCCAGGCTTCATTCAGGTTCATTTTGCCCCATGTAGTCTTCCCTCTGCCCCCCTGAAAGATGGAGTTCAGCTTGGTTCAGCAGCCTCCATCCCCACTCCACCAGGGGAATCCCCCTTCTGATGCTCTCTGACGCTTTGCGCACCCTGGGCACTATCTTTTCCTCCAGCTCCCAGCTGGACCACAGAGTTTTCCAGTGCTAATTAAAATAAAGATGATCGAACTCTTCCCTCATTGCCCACAGTGATTTCCCCAAAGTTTCCAGCTCATTAGTTGAAGCCTAATTGGAATTCTCAGGTTCCTTTCAGCTCTTCCTGTGGTACAGGCCCAAGTTAGCATCCTTGGCTGTGCAGGCTGTCTCTGCCTGAATCAGAGGTCAGGTCCGCCCTGCCCTTGGAAGCACTAGGATGCAGGGGAGGAGATGGGGCCAGGTGAGGCCAAGCTGGGCAGACTGAAGGAGATGTTTGAAGCATCAGTTGATTGGTTCAGAATACATTCACTGGGCTCAATGTATACATCTATTAGAGAAGGGATAAGACCAAAAATCAAAAGGGTAAAATGGAACAAGGCAAAAGTTCCTGAGTATTTGATACTCAAGAAGTAGCGTGTAAAAGAGCTGCAGGTAGCATTCTCCAGAAATAGAAATTAAGTACTCCCTGCATCTCATCCGATGTCACCTTCAGCCTCATCCTTTGAGTTCAGCAGCCACCCTGCCACATCAGTGTCTTGCAGGCAAGGGCCCTGGGTCTCTTCCACCACTGTGCTGGGGAAGTTGGCCTCCAAGCGCTCTGAGGAGGTGCAGGTGACTGCAGCATCCAGGTTCCCGTATCTATTAGTCTTCTCAAAGGTTGTTTTTTGCTACCTTTGTGCCTTGGCATGTGCCAAGAAACTTAAGGACTTTCCTTAAATCAAGTCCAAGATTTGAATTTTAAAAATACAACACCTATATCATAAAAGAGAAGCAAAGGATAGGGCTATCTCCCTGGGAAGGGGGTGAAACACCAGAATGGATTCCTTCACTCACAAAATTAAACTCCAAAACAACAAATCCCCTATGGGGCCTTCTTAGCAGACACCTACAGCCTGGATCTCTGTGAAACACCAACCTCTGGATATTTGCAAGAGAGTATAGGACTTCTTCTTCAATGGCAAAGTCTCCAGCTGAGTTTCTTCCCCATCATCACCTTCATTATCTCAGCATCCTTCTAGGGGGTCCTGGAAGGGTCTTCAGATACCACCTTCTGCACTCTTCATTGCCCCTGCCTTGGCTGATTGAAGCGTTTAGCACTGACTGATAGTCCAAAACCTCGGCTGAGTTGAAATTCGTCAAAGACCCTCATGACGCCAATATCCTTCCATTCCTATAATCCTCATCCCCTCGCCACCTCTCTGAATGGCCTTTCTATAGACACTGAGAGTGTCACCATCCACCAAGAATACACAGCTCTGCCCAGCCACTTCCACATTGGCCGTAAAGTTCTGCACCCCATTCAGAAATCCTGTTACTTGCCTTATCAATTTAGGAAGAGGTTCTGCCTAGACCATGAAACCTCATGCTTAAAAGGAGACACCTTAGGTATCTTTCATTTGTTTTGTTCCTTCATTTATAAAATTGGAAATCAAATCAGTAACTACTCTGCCTCCCTCATAGAGATATATGTAAGGATGAAAAAGAAAACATATACAGATTTGGGCTGAAATTATTATGACCCCCCCCAAATTGGATAAATTCAGACCAGAGCTTCTGATCCCCATACTAGTTCACCTACGCACATGCACTCTGCTCTGCAGGAAACAAGTAGAGAGGAATGCAAGTCACATTCCCAGTTCTGTACCCTACAGCCCCCCTCAGTTGGGCTGAGGATGGAGACCAGGTAATGCAGTTGCCCCTGCACTCCATACAGCCATCAGACTGCAGCCAAGGGTGGGAGGCACTGAGACAGTCAGCTGTGCAGACCCCAGGGGTGCATGCCACTCTTGGTTGGCCTGGGAAGTGGGAAGCACACAGAAGCGTCCCTACCTCCTGTGGGTTCCGCTGCAGGCTGAGAATTGAGTGCCCTCGTACAGGAACTGAAAGCTAGAACAAAAGGAGAAACTCCACTCTCTGTTCTGAAAACAATGTGGTCCACTTACTTGTTTCTCAATACATTTGAAAGCTTTCCTGGGAAGAGGGCAGCCTCTACCACTTGCACGTGTGTCTGTGGCAGCTCTCAAAGCTCTCTTTGGTCTCTTAGACCAAAGGGTCTAAGTTTCTTAAGCATTCTAATCTGAACAATTCTAATTGACTTAAATGAAATAAAATTGAGTGCTTAAATATACAAACTAAAAAAAAAAGCAGAGTGATTAAAAACCAAGAATATGAGAGGTTATTTACCCAAATATTGGCAAAGGAGCAAAATTGTTGTGTGCTGGATTTTATTTTTCTCAGGCCTGGACCCCGATGCAATACTGAGGTGTATCTGGATTGCACTGTGGACAAACCAGGTGTAACTCTCTAAGTCATCTAGCGCCCTCTGGTGACTTCTCCTGACACATGACTGTTTGATTATTTAAAAAAGGGGGATTATCCCAACTGTCAGAAATTTGAGCTGTGAAAATTCCAAGGAAAGTCCCACTATAAAAGAAAAAGAACTAGGAAAGGGAGTAGGGAACCATGGATGGGGCCACATTGGTCAACAGTTACAAAATGTCAGTTAGACTGGAGTAAGTTCAAGAGATACATTGTATATCATAGTGACAAGTTAGTAACGATGTATTCCATGCTTGAAAAACTGCAGAGTGAATTTATGGAGTTCTCACCACAAGTAGTACATGAGACAAGCCACATGTTAATTAACTTTATTTAGCCATTCCACAATATATACATATACATGTTGTACACTATAAAGATAGACAACCTTTGTCAATTGAAAAAATAACTAATGGAAAGAAACAAGTAAACAACAACAACAACAAATGACAGCCACAATAATATTCACCATGCTGTTGTCCTCCTACCATCATATACACCGTGAAGATGAAGGCAGTGAGCAGGGTCCATTTTGTTACCATGACCTGACATCAGATCTTAGCTATATCTGACATTGGTGTCCCCCCTCCCTTCCCTGAATTTCCACTGAGTTCCTCTCTACACCAACAGTTCTGCCCCTTTCTTACCTCCTTTCTTCTTCCTCAGCTCTAGAAATGGCCATAGCTATTCTCCCCCTTTACAGGTAAGAAAACGGAGGCATAGATCTCTGGAGTTACTTCACATGACAGGAGAGTCAGCTAAACTCTGGGACGATTTGTCTCCTTGTGATTTGTAATGAAAGAGGAAGACATCAAGGACCCAACTCTTGAAACTCTGCCTGAGGGGTTGTGAGTACCAGGAGGGAGCCCTAGCTGCCAAAATGAAGACAGGGATTCAGAGAAGATGCTCTGAGTGCTTTGTGCATTCATGAATATTTATTCAGATTTATTAAGGTTTATAAGTAATTCAGAACTATTGTAAAATTTGTAATTAGAAGTTTCATAAAAGAATATAGAAGCAGTCTCGCATACAGCCACCCGCAGACAACCAATCAATGTTTTCATGTATTTCTTTCACACTTTCATCCTGTGTGTGTATTTTTGCAAGATTAAGGTTAGACTGAACTTATAGAATGTATCCCATTTCCCCTTAATAAATTATGAGCATTCTTTCCATGTCATTAAATCTCATAGAATACACTTTTTAAAAAGTAATTGAACAATATTCCACCAGATGGCATACTGCTGACACTTGAATTACTCCAAAATTTAATATATTTCAAAAAGTTTGACTGTTCTCTCCTTATCACAAAATTGAAAGCTCCTGGTGGAGCAAAGCAACTCACAAGGTGCCCAGCAGCCCTGGGAACTCCCTGGCTAATGAACAGCCACAGGCATAAAGCCTTTCCTTTGAATTGCTCTTGGCTTTTCCATCAGGCTCCATCTCGGTGACATTGTACAGAGATAGGCTATTTGGTATGCATAAGTGGCTTTTATTTCAGAATGTGATACACAATTTGTCTAAAGTTACAATGGCTCAGATGGAAATTCCAGCCCCTTTCCTATCAGTGTAGAAGTTCAATGAGCTGCGTGTGGTGGCACATGCCTGTAATCCCAGTCTTTGGAGACTGAGATGGGAGGATCAAAGGTTTGAGGACCGCCTCAGTAAGTAGTAAGACTTTCATCAACTAGCAAGATCCTGTTTCAAAATAAAAATAAAATAGGGCTCAGGGTATAGCTTGGAAGTGGAATGCCCCTGGGTTCAATCCCCAATACCACAAGAAGGAGGAAGAGGAGGTGGAGGAGGAGGAGGAGAAGGAGAAAGAGGAGAAGGAGGAGGACGAGGAGGATGAGGAGAAGGAGGAGGACGAGGAGGAGGAGGAGGAAGAAGAAGAGGAGGAGGAGGAGTAAGAGAAGAATGGTTTATATTCTGGTGGCCCCTGAAATGACTTTTCACTAAACTCAATGAGGAGATCATTTGAGACAGAACCAACAGAAAGACTAAACAGATGTATGCACATCATCGCACTGCCCAGAGGGCTCCCTCTGCCCTCTCTTTCTGGGATTTTCATGAAGACTAGGGAAGTCAGCACTTCCCAGGAGCTGGGGCAACTGGCAGAGAGCTGGCATGTAGGCAGAGCAAGCCCCACTCCTGGGCAGTGACGGTCATGACCAATGACCTAGTGCTGACCAAGGCACCATGCTGCCTTCTCCACTACTTACTTCACAGTGGTTTTCAAATTTCTTCTTCAATGCGCTGAAGTTGATTTCAAAAGGAAACCCTCTAAAATGAGCCTCAGGGACAACCAGCACCACCATATATAGAAGATAAATTAATAAACTAAATAAGAATATAAAGTAATAAAAATAAATAGAAGGCATGTGTAAAATTGCAATTCATAAAAACAAAGTGATTAGCTCAGAGCTTAGTACCCCAAAGCCAGAGCTGTCTTTGCTGAAAGGAGAATTACAGCTCTCACCAAGTGCCAGGATCAGAGGATGAGCTAGAATAATTCAGGTAGTGTCATTTGGGAAATACGGTGTTTCATACTTGGTTTAATTCTCTCTCTCTCTCTCTCTGTGTGTGTGTGTGTGTGTGTGTGTGTGTGTGTGTGTGTGTGTGCACTTAGACTAGGAATTGAACCCAGGGGCTGTCTATGTCTGAGCTTCGCCCCCAGCCCTATTTTATTTTGAAACATAGTCTCACTAGGTTGCTGAGAGTCTTGCTGTGTAGCTGAGGCTGGCTTCAAAACTGCGATCCCCCGTCTCAGCCTCTCAAGTACTTGGCTTGATTCTAATCAGATGCTGCAGGGTAAGTGCTACACACACTATACAGATGTGGAAATGAGGCTCAAGCAACTTAAGCCAGGACCTGAGCCAGAGCCACACAAAGAGCTGCTGCTTGTTCCAGAACATTCCTGCAAGGTCAGTGAACAGCATGCTCAGGGGTCACCAGACCTCTCCCCCGCCCAGGCCACCATGATCCTAGAGAGGAAGCACTTGAGGAAAGCCAGCTTGGAGGTGGTAAATAACCTGCCTGGTGCCTCTTTGCTCACCGTGACTGGTGACCTCGCTGAAGTTAGGATCCTTATGGGGTCCTTTTGTGCCCCCTTAAGTACCACCTGGTCAGCAGATGGGCCTGCTGGGGGCCTGGGGTAGGGCAACTTTCCTCCTCCTCCTCCTCCTCTCTGCTCCCAGCAGGTCTCAGAAACCCTTTTTTGCTGACCTTTCTTTAAAATGCTAATTTAGTCTGAAGGCTCCTGGGGCCTCTGCCCACAGGAACCCAGAGCCAGGGGAGCCCCACTGGGAGTCAGCACAGAGACCTCCTTCCTACATCCTGCAGAGCCAGGGACCCAGTGACCAGGAAGTGCCTCCAGGGGGGCAGAGGCCTCAACAGGTGCCTCTGGCAGCAGGTTCTCCCCTCTCACTGCAGCTGGACCTGGCCTGAGGCTGAGCCAGGAGCTCTGAAGAACCTCCACAGGACTGTCCTGAGGTCCACAATTCTGGACCTTCCCAGGCTGCAGGGAGGCTAATGGGGATGAGGGAGAATGGCCGGGATGTTGTCATGCTGCACCTTTGGGAAGAAGGAAGAAGGCATGGGGGGCAGTGAGTCTAAGAAGATCACAGGAGCTAAGTGTGGGGCATGGGATTTCCTTATAAAGAGAAAATACAAAATCCTGGTGACAAATGCCTGGCAGGAGACACACACACACACACACACACACACACACACACACACACACACACACACACACTGCCTTTGAAATGCCAGTGACCCATAGGATCTGGGAGCTCCTACACCATGGATGGTAGTCCTGTAAAGCCTTGGGGAGCCTGGGCTGTGTGTTAGGTGCAGACAAGGCATTGAGTCTTCTGTCTCATCACCAAGATGAAGATTAGGGCACCGCAGAAACTGTCTAGAAATTGCCATTTGTGGAGAGGAGCTGCAAAGGGCCAGACATGCCTCCCCATCACCTTTCATGGCCTGTGGTGTGGCACTTGTCACAGGAATCCCACCCAGCCCAGCCTCCTTGCCAGAGAAAGTGATCATGTTTCCCCCATCAAGTGGGTTGTGCTTTACAGCAAGGGAAAAGAAGAGACAGGAGGGGAGTGGTCAGTGTCACATGTCCTATTCTCTGCTCCAGGACCAGGCCTCAGCTCTACAAAGGGAAAAAAATGTCATTTATTTCTTAGGAAATATTTCTTAAGCAGCTCCAAGTGCCAAATGCTTTGTGCTATTAATAATTTCCATAAGCAGAGTCCAGTCCCCAGCCGCTCCCCTCAACACTACGAGGGTCCTCAGAGGAGCCGCCTCCTGGAGTAGGATGTTTCACAGGGTCATTGGGTGGAATCACCACTTCAGCCTCCCATGGCTTCGTGTTCCTGCTCTGGAGTGCCACAGAGCTGGCTCAAATGTCAGCCCTGCTCCTCGCTCTACATTCCTAGTTTCTTGAATTTCTATTTTTGCATACCTGTAATAGGGAGAATAAAACCTCATTTGTAGATGAGCCATTGTGAGGATCAAATGGGAAAACCCAGGTAAACCTGTCAGGACAGTGCCTGGCACATGGGAAGTGCTGGCTGTCATTGTTCTTTGCTACTATTTAAAAAAAATTTTTTTTTTGTAGTGCTGGAGATTAAACCCAGGGGCATTCTACATCATACCTCCAGCTCTATTTATTTATTTATTTATTTATTTATTTATTTATTTATTTATTTATTTATTTATTTATTTTAATTTGGAAACAGGTTCACGCTAAGTTGCTGGGAGCCTCTCTAAATTGCTGAGACTAACTTTGAACCTGTGATCCTCTTGTCTCAATCTCCCAAGTACTGGGATTACAAGCATGAGCCACCACACCCAGCTCACTGCTACCAGTAATAAAGGCAGATGTGTGCATTCTGCACCTCTGTGCCCTGATGCATATGGTGAAGCGGTTCCTTTTGAAACAGAGTCCCTTGAAAATTCAGGACAATTTCCAGATAACATGTTTTTTTGCATCCCATAAGAATATAGGACTTTCCCCTCACCTCCTCCCCCCCCCCCCCCCCCCCCCCCCCCCCCGCACTGCCTAATAGGTGCCAAGGACGCTGAGATTGACAGGTTCTCCAGCTACCTAAATCTGCCTATATATATCTTCTTTCTTTGGCCCACTTTGCTGCCTTTTATAAAAGTTTTTCTTGCCCTTTAGTTCTCTGAAGATGGAGATTTGGAACAAGAAAGTTTCCTCTATCTTCCTTCAAAGCTGGTTTTGAATAAAACCTATTTTGACTGAGTATTTGTGAAGCAGAGCAGCAGGGGAGTCCAGCCCCTCACCACTCACACAATACTGGTAACACTTCTGCCCTTTGAGTCACAGCTGTGGGGTGCTTGTCTTCTCTGCTCCTCTGGCTCAACCTAGGAACGGCACTCTTATTTTGTTTGCTGCTAGGGTTGTCTTTCCCTCCTGTGGCTGAAGAATCACTTCATCCTCTTTCTCTCCTTCCAGACCTTGCTCATTTCTCTTCTCTCCAGCCCAACTACTTCTCTTGTCTCAAGAACATAGGTCTCAAGAACAATGCAAATCTCACAGGCTCAAAAGCAAAAAAGCTTGGAGGACATGTGGCAGAGAATTGTCCTATCATCCACAAAGACAAGTGTTTGTTGATCATCTAATATGAACATGAAAATATATTAATTACCAAGATTAAAAGGGGGGGTTAGCCCAGGGGTGGTGGCACATGCTTGTAACCCCAGTACTCGAGAGGCTGAAATGGAAGGATCCCAGATTCAAGGCCAGCCTCAGAAACTTAGTGAGATAGCCGGGCGTGGTGGCGCACGCTTGTAATCCCAGCATTCGGGAGGCTGAGACCGGAGGATCTGGGTTCGCGGCCAGCCTCAGCTACCTAGTGAGGCACTCCGCAACTTAGTAAGACCTGGTTTCAAAATAAAGAATAAAAAATAGGTCTGGGGGTATAGCTCGGAGGTAGAATGCTCCTGAGTTCAACCCCCAGTGCCGCAAAAAAAAAAAAAAAAAAAAAAAAGAAAGAAACTTAGTGAGATACTCAGCAACCAAGCAAGATCCTGTTTTAAAAGAAAAAGAAAAGAAAAAAACCTAAACTAAAAAGGGCTGGGGGTGTAGCTCCAAGGTAGAATGCCCTTGAGTTCAATTCTCAATGCCAGAAAGAAAAAGAGGGGAAAAGAAGGGAGCCAATCAGGTTTATGGAAAATTTTTTATGTGGTCACAGAATAGGATAAATAGCAGATTCGACTCAGATGGACTTTTAACAATTGGGCAAATGAGCTGGGTGTGGTGGCATACATCTGTAATCCTAGTACTTGGGAGGCTGAGACAGGAGTTCAAGGCCATGCTCAGCAACTTAGTAAGACCTTGCTTCAAAATAAAAGTAAAAAGGGCTGGGGATGTAGTTCAGAGGTAGAATGCCCTTGGTTCAATCCCCAGTACCATAAAAAAAAAAAAAAATTAGGCAAATGAGAGTAGATTTTAAAAATATAGTCAACTTGCTGGGCGTGGTGGCACACGCTTGTAATCCCAATACTTGAGAGGCTGAGACTAGAGGATCAGGGTTCACAGCCAGCCTCGGCTACTTAGTGAGGCCCTCTGCAACTTAGTGAGACCCTGTTTCAAAATAAAGAATAAAAAATAGGGCTGGGGTTGTGGCTCGGAGGTAGAATGCCCCTGGGTTCTATCCCCAGTATTGCAAAAAATATATATATATATAGATAGATATATATATATATATATATATATATATATATATATGTATGTATATGTATATATAGTCAACTTGTCAACAGCAACAAAGAGGTAATGACTAAGCTGGATGTGACGAACTTGTAATCCCAGTACTTGGGAGGCTGAGACAGGAGGATCACAGCTGTAGCAATTTAGCAAGGCCTTCTGCAACTTAATGCGATCCTGTTTCAAACTAAAAAATAAAATAGGGCTGGGGGTAGCCTGGAGGTAGACTGTCCCTGGGCTCAATCTTCCGTACCACAAAAAAAAAAAAAAAAAAAAAAATAGGTAATGGTAATGGCTGAGAATTGAAAAACAAGAATCCATAGAGTCTGTGTGTACAAATCCTACACACAATAAGTGAAAACCTTGTAGAGAAACTGTAATTCACTAAGTTAAAGAGTAAGGCATCAAAGCAACAAGAACAGAGGCAACAAGAACAGTCAGACAGTCAACTTGTCACCGCAACAACCAAAACCAGAGACAGAGAGACAATACCTTTCTTCAAAGGACTCAGTGAAAATAACAGTCCAACTAGACATCCATGCTGAACTACACTGTGCCTCAAACACAGGGTTGAAAAATAATGTCTTTTGACAAGCAAAATCTGAGAGAACCTGTCACCTACAGAATGTCCTGAAAGAGCATCCAGAGGATAAACTTCAAGAGAAAAGAAACTGAACCCAAAAGGACTTGAGGAAGAAGCAGCACTGAAGAGGAGAAATGCTGACCCCCATGTGGGCAGTGGAAGGGAGTAACAATGTTAATGATAAATCTGGGTGGCACCAAAGCAAGATGAGCCCAAAACACTAGGCAAGCATGATGCGCTAACAGAGACTGTTGCCAGGGTTAAGTAACGGATTAGCTTGAAATTGCTAGGTCAAGTAAACTTAATAAAATTTTAGGGGTAGTAACTGAAAGAATAAAAATGAAATGTATAGCTCTCAAGTCGAACCAGGATAAAAAGGAAATACAGAAGACAGAGCTGAGCATGGTGGCTCACATGTGTAACCCAGGACTTTAGGAGGATCTCAGGCTCAAGGACAACGTCAGCAATTTTGCAAGATTCTCAGCAACCCAGATCCTGTTTCAAAACAAAATATAAAATGGTATGGGGGTGTAGCTCTGAGGCAGAAAGCCCCTGAGTTCAATCCTGTAACTCAAGGTACGCGCGCACGCGCGCACACACACACACACACACACACACACACACACACACACACACACGAAGACAGAAAAGAAGAGGTGGGGAAAATGAAATGGCATAAAGTATGGTAAACAGAAATCCTAAGAGATGATGGCAGGATACGTCCAATCCTATCTATAGTTACAGTAAGTGGAAATAAATTCAGCTCACCAATTAAAAGACAGAAGTTCCTGACAGGACTTACACAGTTCAGCAGTGTTCTGTTTCCCACAAACATATCTATAATTTAAGGACTCAGAAAAGTTGAAAGTAAAGAACCAAAAGATTTGAACCAAATGAAAGCAGTGTGTCTTAATATCAGATAAGATAGAATTTAATAATAAATGGAACTAACCTATGAACAGTGATGGGTGAGAAGGAGGGGTCGAGGGTACAGAGAACCGTGTACGAAGACACAAACAAGGGATGGTACCCAAAAGATGCCAGAATGCCAGCAGCCCAACTTCAACAGGAGCAAAACAGAGGTTCTGCTGCGTTATGACGTGTTACTCTTTTTCTTTTCCTTTGTTTGTTTTGTTTTTGTTTTTGTTTTTTGATAGGTACTGGGGATTGAACTCAAGGGCATTCTACCTCTGAGCTTTTTATTTTTTATTTTGAAACAGGATCTCTCTAAATTTCTGGGGGTCTCAAACTGTTGATCCTCCTATCTTAGCCTCCTAAGTGCTTATGCACTTAAGTTCATCCTGAACACCTGGAGATTCTTCTCAAGTGTCTCCACGTCCAGCTTACGTGTTATTCTTTTTTTCTTTTTAATTTATTTTTCATCTTTCCCTTATTTGATGCATTGTAATTACATATCTTTGTTAGGTACAAGCTAGTATAGGTAAAGACATCCATGCACACACTTCTCATTTAACCCTTCCCCAATTCCCACCCCACTCCCTCCTCTTCCCTCCTTCTCAAGGTCAGTTTAGTGATTGACTTTGATGTGTTCATAGAAAGTACATCATGTTCATTAGGGTGTCCTCCCTACCCCCTTCACCTTCCATTAAGTCAAATTCTTTGTTCACCTAAGGATTCTCCTTCATCTGGAGTCCCTCTAAAGTCCCATTTTCTCCCTAGCTTCCACATATTAGGGAGAGCATTCT
>PVLC010024205.1:0-24907 GCA_004027655.1 Graphiurus murinus
GCACGCTTGTAATCCCAGCATTCGGGAGGCTGAGACCGGAGGATCCGGGTTCGCGGCCAGCCTCAGCTACCTAGTGAGGCACTCCACAACTTAGTGAGACTCGGTTTCAAAATAAAGAATAAAAAATAGGGCTGGGGGTGTAGCTCGGAGGTAGAATGCCCCTGAGTTCAATCCCCAGTACCGAAAAAAAAAAAAAAAAAAAAAAAAAAAAAAGCGAGCAGCTGTGGCTTGCGGGCTGGGGCTCGCTGATCCTGAAATGGGGCTAGGAGTCGAGACTTTACTCTCTGGGAATGGGGGAGGACTCAGCATAAAGGAGTGAGCGGGGCAGATATCGGCCGTAACTGTCACGAGCAGCATTCTCTTATCTCGCTCTCCCGCAGCCAGAGCTGACGGAGTATGACCTCATGTCACCCATGAACTGTCTGGTCACAGTGGGGTGACCTGGGCTGTTTTTTCGCTCCTCTGGCCTCAGTTTCCCCATCCGTAGCTGCAGAGAAAAGTCAGCGATGTGAGTCACAGGACAGACGGTCACATCCGTCGTGTGGAAGGACAGGAAGACACGGAGGCCGCGTCCCTTGCTGGGGTCACTGGCTGAGACGCGGCAGGGCTGATTAGGAACTGAGCTGGGTTTGCTGGACCCGAGTTACCAGTCGGCCTAGTTAGAGCAGAGCTTTCTCCAGGCGCCATTCAGGTTTGGCGCAGGGGCCTGTGATGTCCTTACGAGCTTAGAGTTGGAGAAATCAGGGTCCTTGTACCTTCCCAAGTCAGGTGTCCTGCACCGAGGCTGGGATGAATGAGGCGCAGGCCTTTTATGCATTTCGACAGAGTCCCAGTGGCCTGCTCCTGCTCCTGCTCTCAAGCCCTCTGTGGCTCCCCATTGCCTGCAGAACAAGTCTAAACTCCTTCCTGAGAGCCGAGGACTGACCCAGCTTGAGCTTGGCATCTTCCTCTTCTCCTGTCCCCCAGGCTTGCGGTCAGGGCCCCGGGCTGGCCTCTTGCCATTCTTCTGGGTCACACAGGTTGAGATGCCCTCCCGCCTCTGCTTTCTGCAAAGCTCCACATTCTTCCTCACCCGGCCCCTGCACCCTCCAAAGTCCTCCCAGGTCCCCCCAGGCCCCACCCAGGGTGGCTTTTGCTTTGTGGCAGGTGTGTTTCCCAGAATGCCTCTGGGCCCGGCAGGAGCTCCTGGGCCTGGGCTCTGGGGGGGTCTCGTCTCTGAGCCCCGTGCACAGCCCTGGTGCCTTTCCCTGTGCCCCGGCGAGGACCCCCTTCGAGCCCCCCTCTGCCCGCCACGGCTGGGGAGCAGTAGGGTGGTGAGACCCCAAGACATCCCGCCCCCCTCGCGATTCAGAGGTGACCCAGCCGCTTTCTGGGTGAGGGTGCGGAATCTCGGGGAGCCAGAGCGGCGGATCCGGGGTCACAGAGCTGGGGCGGCAGGGACAGGTTTGGAACCCAGGCCTCTGTGTCTGCTGTCACTCCGGTGTGTGACTGTCCCCCACCCCAGCCCTGTGCGGAGACCTCCCTCGAGGACGTGGCAGGGCTGCGGGAGCTTAGCAGGTGAGCGGGACAGGACGGTGGCCTCCCTGCCACTCTAGGAAGGAGCTCCCCAAAGCCCCCAGATGGGGGGACAGGGCGGATGTCCCCAAGGGCCTCCACTCAAGTCGTCACCCTTTGCAACCGTCCTCTTCCACGTTCAGAGGAGCCACCCAGGCCGCTCTTCCAGGGAATGGCCCGAGAGCCGCTGGGCTCGTGCTTCTGAGGAACCCGGGTGTGTGTTTGTCTTATTTAATGCCGATCATCATTTGTCACACGGCTTACGTGAGCCGGGCAGAAGGCTGGGAGCTCAGGGAGGGGTCCACGGGGTGTTCAGTTGCTCCAGGTGACGTGGGAGGACACGGGGCCCAGAGAGGTGCAGCGTGCTGCCTGAGGCTGCTCAGCGCGGACTGTAGGCAGGAAGGTGAGAAGACCGCGTGGGGCGGGGCCTGCTGGAGCAGGGTCCCAGAGCTCGAGGCGTCTCTGCTGTGGCTCTGGGCGCCATACTCCTGCCTCCTCCCCCCTTCCTGGGAAGGCGCACTGAGGCTGGGGATTTCCCCCACCCAGGGGCCGCGGGTGGCCTCTCCCCGCACGAGCCCCGTCCTGCCATGGCCAGGTGCAGGTGGCGGGGTTGGCCCTGGCCCCGTGGCCGTCACGTCTCAGCAGTGCAGGGCAGGCCCGGGAGGAACCGCCTCCCCTCCTGGGCTGGCGGCCCCACATCCCAGTCCCCTCCAGTGCTGGGGGCGTCCCCAGCGTCCAGGGACCTGCTCCGTGCCCCGGCCAGCGCAGATGTGGCCTGGACACCGCTCCTCCCGGGCCCTCCGTCCGCTCTCAATCTAAGTGACAGCTGCCCTCAGCCCAGTCAGCTTGGATTAATTTCCAGAGACTTCCCTGGGCTCGGCGCATCTGAGCGCCCGGCCTGCTCCCCGCTCCCCACGGCCGGCGGGGGCGTCTCCCACGCGGCCAGCGCCCAGGGCCCAGGGGACCTCGTCCCTCCTGCCGTCCCTCCTGCCGCAGGCCCCGCGCTGCCTCTGACCTGCGGCTCCTGCAGCGGCAGCCACGCAGAGAGCGCTGCAGGGGGACAGCGGCTTTTGTCCAGCTGCTCTGTCACCCCCGATAGTTCTCATCCTGCCTGTGAGCCCCAGGGGCCTTCTCCAAAACCAGGGGGAGGGTTGACCTCAGAGAGAGAGAGGGAGGAGACAGGGAGGGAGGGAGGGAGAGAGAAAGGGGGGAGAGGAGAGAGGAGAGAGAGAAGGAGGAGGAGGAAGAGGAGGAGGAGGAGGAAGAGGAAGAAGAGGAAGAAGAGGAAGAGGACGAGAAAGAGGACGAGAAAGAGGAGGAGGAGGAGGAGGAAGGAGAGGGCAAAACTGAGGTGGAGTGAAAGAATGAGGGAGACAGAGTAAAAGGGAGAGAGGGAGAAGCCGGCTGGGAAGAGGGAGGGAGTGTGAGGAGGGAGAGAGGGAGACAGGAGACGCGTGAAGGTGTGCAGGGAGGAGGGTGGGGACCCGCCACTTGGACCAGGGGCATTTTCCCTCTTCTTGTGACTCTAGGAACACCAGGCACTTTGTCACCAGGCTCTGGCCGCGTGACCCTGGGCTGTGACATCAGCGCCCGAGCCTCAGTTTCCCCTGCTGTGAGTTGGGCGCGCTCTCTGTGGGTGTCAGGACGGTCTCGGGATGGGGAGCTGTGGCCGGCGCTGCCAAGATATCCACGGAGCCGGGGACAGAGACGGCGGCTTCCCCGTCTCCCCACTTCTGTCCCTGGGAGGCTTGGGTTGGAAGGTGTCATTAATGGGACAGGGAGCAGGGCGGGGACGAAGGCGAGGGTGGGTCCCCTGGGCCCCATGCGAGGGGGGCCTCGTGCCTACCTGACCTGCGGTGTAAAACCTAATTTTTGCAAAGGGCGCGGTGGGCCGTCCACCCCCCACCTCCAGTGATTTTAGAGAGGACCAGAGCGGGGTGGAACTCGCTCAAGGTCACACAGCGAAAAGGTGACAGGTGACACGAGAATGTGAGTCTCTCTTGAAACCATCAGCCAAATACTCACCAGGTCCCTGCTGTGGGCCAGGGAGCAGAGACACCCCCGGCGTCGGCCCTGAGTCTCCCCGCGCCTCCGCCCCCTCCGGAGGGGCTGCTCCGTCCACAGAGCCGCAGACCCGGCTTGGCAGGTTCACCCGCCACGGGAGGTGTGTTGCTGGTGGCGGCAGAGCTGAGATTCAGGCCAGGGCAGGATTTGAACCCAGGCCTCCGAGCTCCGTGTCAGAACCTCCACCTGCCTTGCCTGGGCGGGCAGCGGGTTTGGTGTTTCCTGCTAGAGATTTATTTTATTTTTATTTTTATTTTCTTGGTACTAGGGATTGAACCCAGGAGCATTCTACCTCCAAGCCACACCCCAAGTCCCATTTTATTTTTTCTAAACAGGGTCTTGGAAAGTCGCCGAGGGTCTCAGTGAGTTGCCAAGGTTGGCCTTGAACTTAAAATCCTTGTGTCTCAGCCTCCTGAGTACAGGGATGACACAGCTCTGCTGAGATGCACTCTTGCTGCCCCAGCCCAGAGTGGGTGACCCCGACTCCCGTCTCCTCCAAGAGGGGGTCACGGTCCAGGGCTCGACTGAACGGGCAGCGGAGGTGGGGTCTTCCTTGGGGACACAGGCCCTGGAGAAGTCCAGTTGGGTTGGGCTACACCCTGGGCCCGTTCCCCTACATCTGCTGTAGTGGACTCGGGGAGACAGCCTAGCGCTGCATTATTAATTAATTAATCAATCAACTAATATTTGGTGCTGAGATTGAACCTGGGGCATTCTACCTCTGATCTACATCCAAGCTCTTTTTGTTTTTTTATTTTGAAGCAGAGTCTCACTAAGTTGCTGAGGGTCTCACTGAATGACTGAGGCTGGCCTTGAACTTGGGATCCTCCTGTCTCAGCTTCCCAAGTCCTGGGATTACAGGCATGCACCACTGCGCCCTGCTTTAGCATTGTTTTAAAAAGCCTTGTGGATGGACTGGGGGTGCGGCTCCATTTTTTACTACTTGTTCAGCACGTTTGAGGCCCTGGGTTTGATCCCAGAGCTGGGAGTAAAAATAAAAGGAAGAATCTTGAGCCCCTGCTTCCCGCTGGGCTGTGAGCTGGGTGCTGTGCACCCCGGCGTCCCTGATCCCATTCCACAGAGGAGAGAGCTGAGGCTGGGGGCGGGGAGCGCCCTAACATCCCAGGTTGACCCGCTGGGAAGTACTCCAGGGACCCAGGCACCGCCGGGTCATCCGCTCCCGGTCCCCGCAAGCACTCCTGTCTGTGGCAGCGCGTGGGGGCCCGACCCCTCCCAGTCAGTGCAGCCAGCGAGGCGGCCGCTAGCGGTGCCGTCACATGCGGGTAGCTGGGGGTGCGGGGCCACCTGTCAGCGCGGCGGGGGGCACTGGGGGGCGTCAACAGAGGACAGGGCAGGGGTGACACCAAGCGCTGGTGGGAGGTGGCGGGAATGGGGCCCCAGGAGGGACGGCACAGCGGGGACTCCAGGGACAGGAGGCAAACTGAGAAAGGCCAGAGGCTGACGGGCGCGCTGAGCCTGGGGCTTCCTCCTAGGGGCACTAGGGAGCCACGGGAGGCTTAAGCAGAGAGAGCCCGCTCTGGTTGGTGCAGTCGGAAGCTCTCCAGCTCACAGAGGAAAATGGAAGCAAGGGGGTAGCAGGGTGGTCCTCAGAGGACCTGCAGAGGTCGGGGGCCGTGCTGTGTGTGCCGGGGGGTGGCCTTGGGGACCTTCTGTCTGCAGGAGAAGAGTCGGGAGGGAAGGCAGTCCAGCCCCAAGGCCCGGCCCCTCGCCTCCAGGCCCAGCGACACTTGTCACCGACTCCGCCCCCACCAGGACGACCCGGAGGCAGCGAGGTAGACCTCGAGTGGCTTGCTGCTGTGGGGGCCGCACGACCTCTTACATAATCCAAGTTAAAAATACCCAGGGAATTCTAATTAGCCGCTCTGAGTTCCGCTGGGAATGGCACCCTGGGGCCCCTGCCTGGGCGGGCGGGGGGTGGGTGAGCCTGGCACCCACCAGGATGGAGAGACTGCTCCCCGAAGCCCGCAGGAAGCCTAAGCCTTCTTGAGCTCTCCCCACGCCCCCCTTAGGTGTCTTGGCACCCCGAGGCAGCTTGGCTGTCCCCACAGGTCAGGGCCCGCGGCCCCCTGCCGAGGGCTGTTGAGAAGGGTGCCACTCAGTCCCAGCTCCCAGCGCCCGGCTCACGGCTCAGCAAATGGTAGCCTTGTCCAGGGACTTTCAGAGCAGAGCGGGGTGATGACCAGGCCCTTTTGCTGATTTAAAAATAGAGATAAATAAAAAGAAGTTGGGCGTGGGGGCACACACCTGTAATCCACTTAGGAGGCTGAGACAGGAGGATCACTGGTTGGAGGCCAGCCTCAGCAACTTAGCCATACCCCGTTTCAAAATAAAAGCAAAAATATAACAGGACAAGAGGTGTAGCTTAGAGGTAAAAATGGCCCTAGGCTCAATCCCCATTACCACACAAGAAAAAAGGAAAAAGATAAAAAGGAAACCCTGATCCTCCTGGGGCTGGCTGGAAGGGAGGCCTCCCGGGGAGTCTCCGCACCTCTCTTCTCTCCTTCCTCCTCTCTCTGTGGCAGCAAAGTCCCCGGTCC
This sequence comes from Graphiurus murinus, assembly GCA_004027655.1. Lineage (NCBI taxonomy): Eukaryota > Metazoa > Chordata > Mammalia > Rodentia > Gliridae > Graphiurus > Graphiurus murinus. The sequence goes on from PVLC010024205.1 coordinate 6,177, forward strand.
CTCGTCGGACTCTTCTTGAGATAGGCGAAGTTTCTTTCCTTTTCCCTCCCTCCCTTCCTTCCTTTCTCTTTTCTCTTCTTTTTCTTTTTTCTTTTGGTACTAGTGATTGAACCCAGGAGTGTTCTACCTCTGAGCTACACCCCCAGCCCTTTTTATTTTTTATTTTGAAACAGGGTCTCACTAAGTTGCTGAGGCTGGCCTCAAACTTGCTGTCCTCCTGTCTCAGCCTCCCAAGCACTGGGATCACACGTGTGTGCCTGCCCAGCTGGAGCACTTCCTTATGCTCCAGAGCCCCCCCGGCCAGTCCTGTCGTCCCCCCCATTCCTAGAACTCGGGCTCTGGGAGCTGCGGTGAGCTCCCCGGGGCACTAAGGGCAGCTGCTCTCCTTCAGAGCCCCGGAAGGGACACCAGGTGACATTAGTCACTCCTGCATTGCTTTTGTGGCACCTGCCGCTGGTGTGGGGGAGGGGTGGCACATGGGGGGCAGCGGCCGTGGCCTTGTCCCTCCGGCCTTCAAGTGCGGCCTGGCCAGCCCCTCAAACTCCTTCATGGCCTTGCCGGCTGGAGCCAGGTCCCCCGAGAACCACCAAGTCCGAGTGACAAATGAGGAAACCGGCCGCCCCGGGGGGCTCGTCTGGCTGCACCCCGCTTGGCAAGCTGAGACTTGTGGGCCAAAAGGAGCAGAGCCAGCCTCTTCCTGGGGTCTGTCAAGCGAGCCACACCGGGGTCCTGGGTCGGCTCCTGCTGGGCGCCGCTGGGTGCCAGCCGGCCCGTCCCCTCTGCACACACAGCCTCAGGGACCAGCCAGGACCACCTGGGGAAAGAGACAGGACTTCCGCTCCCGCGGGGTCCCAGCCTGCCTGGCGGTTTCATCTCCAGGTGCCGCTGTGGGCCGGGCTGGGGGACCGAGGTCCCCTCCCAGGCTGGGACAGGCCTTGACTTGAGCCCGCTTCCGTGGGAATGATTTATCAGCAGTCTAGGGAGCCCCCGTCCCGGGTGTGTGGGGCCCCCTGGAATGAATCCGCCCGAGGATGGGCTGGGTCGTGCTCGGATTGCAAGATTCATTCTTAGAAACATTCCCTGCGAGACCCGACCGGGCGGGGATCCGTGCCCCCCTCTGGGGCGTCGGGGGAGCCCCTCGCCGTCTCGGAGCCCAGGTTCCCCTGCCCCACAGTGGGGAGCAGGCCCTCCTCGGGGGGACCCTGCTGGGGTGACTTAGATGACACCCAGATGTGCTTAGCTGAGTGCCCCTCAGGCCGAGCACCCCACCCCGGGGAAGAGCAGAGGCCTCTGGGATTGCGCACGCGCCTTCTGTAACTTGGGGGTTGGGCCCTGGGCCCCGCTGTGAGCACCACTCAGCTCAGTCCCCGGCCCCCCCCCAGACAGGAGACCCCACTTCCTTCCAGAGCTTCCCTGCTTCAGCAAAAGCTGCGTCACCCAGGGCCCGTCTGCGCAGCGGTCCAAGCGCTGGGGGTCTCTGGGGGGGTGCGTGTCCAGGCGGAAGCACCCCGCTTTCAGAACTTGCCTCTCTCTCTGCCAGAGGCCTCCCCACCCCACCCAGGGGTGGGACTCAAGCCCCTTTGGGGTACTAAGCGTGGGTGTGGCTAGGGGCCCTGGATCTGAGGGTGAGCTCCCTGGGGACCCGGGGGTGCAGCTCGGGCAGGCTTGGGCTCTGAGCCTCGGCTTCCCCTTCTGTGAGTAGGACTGTCACCACCAGCCACGCCCGTCCCCGGGAAGGGGGTGCTGCAGGGACCCTTCGCCTCCCGGCCCTCCCAGATCCTAGTGGCAGCCAGCCTGGGGACCTCTGTGTGCACAGGTCATTACGGGGCCCCCAGGGGAATGACGTCACTTCCACCATCCGGGCGGCTCAGGTCAGAGAGGGAGAAGTGAGGCTTGGTGGCCCCCGCAGTGGAGCCGTGACTTCAAGTGACCGTGCCGAGGTCACAAAGTGGCACTGCCTCGTAGCCCATCGGCTAAGGAGGGCGAGGGCCGCCTCCGCCCTGACTCGGCTGTACCCGCAGCGCTGGCACCATGCCCAGCACATAGGAGGTCCTCGGCAAGGGCATTTATGTTTGTTTTGTGGAACCCAGGGGCATTCTACCTCCGAGCTATACCCCCAGCCCTATGTTTTATTCTTTATTTTGAAACAGGGTCTCACTAAGTTGTGGAGTGCCTCACTAGGTAGCTGAGGCTGGCCTCGAACCCGGATCCTCTGGTTTCAGCCTCCAAGTGCTGGGATTACCAGCGTGCGCCGATTAATTGAATGGATGATAAGGGGCAGAGGAGGGGCTTTTCCCAGCGGCCCAGTGGTCCCAGCAGGCAGGGCTCAAAGCCTGGGGTGGGGCCCGCACCCAGTGAGTCACCGCTGGGCCTGGCCCGTAGCTCTGGGAAAACCTCTGCAGCTGGGCGCCCGAGGAGGCCTCCCTCCACCCCAGGGCCAGGTGGGGCGCACGGTGACTCCTGGCACGGCGCCCCGCTGGCTTCGAGGTGTTGGGGGGGCGGGTGGTGTCTGGGTGTGCTCCTTCAGCCAGAGTGGCCCCCCCCCCCAGCCAGCTGTTCCCACCGCTGCTGAGGCAGAAAGGCACCATTAGCCCCTATTGGAAGCCAGCTCAGCCAGCTTCCTGCCCCTGGCAGGAACTGATTCTCCTTTGTTTCTTTTCTTTTTTTGCGGGTCTGGGGATTGAACTCAGGGGCATTCTACCTCCGAGCTACACCCCCAGCCCTATTTTTTTATTCTTTATTTTGAAACCGAGTCTCACTAAGTTGCGGAGTGCCTTACTAGGTAGCTGAGGCTGGCCTCGAACCCCGATCCTCCGGTCTCAGCCTCCCGAATGCTGGGATTACAAGCGTGCGCCACCACGCCTGGCTCTGATTCTCCTTTGAAAGAGGAGAAATAATAGGAATGCTTGTCAACATAAGGACACAGATCTGACTCCTACTTTCGACCTTGACCTTTGACCGGGTCTAGGGCAAGCACACCGCCTGGCCAGTGGTGTTCCTGGGCGGGGAGGGGACTGAGGCCAAGGAGGCGGAGTGGCCGGGGTCAGGGAGTCCAGACCTCCGTTTGTGCTTCCCGAGCCCTTCACTGTGTCCTCGTGTGGACAGCCCTCCAGTTTGCACAGACGCCTCCTGCACGCGCACCGCCGCGTTGACCGGCTGACCCCTGAGTTGATCCTGCTCAACTCTCCTGCTTCTCAGGGGGGAAACTGAGGCCTGGCAGTGATGGGGGGGTTCCTGAATCAGAGCACGGCCTCGCCTCCGCGCCCGGCCCACCACTAACTCCTCTCTCCTCTTCCTTCCCAGCCCACGACCTCCCCGCCAGCAAGGCCTCCGCCGCCCAGCCGGGGAGCCACTTACAGTGCCTGTCCGTCCACTGCACCGACGACGTGGGCGACGCCAAGGCCCGCGCCTCCGTGCCCACCTGGCGCTCCCTGCACGCGGACATCTCCAACCGCTTCGGCACCTTCGTGGCCGCCCTGACTTGAGCCCTCGGGACCCCCGCCGCCCGCCTGCCCGCCCGCCCGAGGCGAAAGGCCACTCTCACGAGTGGACGCTTTTATTTTGGAGGGGGGAGGGTCTAGGTTGGTCTCAGCTTAGTGGCATACGGACCGGAAAGGGTTAATTTAAAGGGGCGGGGGAGGGAGAAAAGGCAAACCTCAAAAGTTCTTCTTTTTTTTTTTTTTTTAAAGAAACTGTCTGCTACACTATGTTACCAGTGTTAACCTTCCACAGTTAGCAAACTTTTGCTTTGGCCTCTATTTTTTTTTTCCCCCTGCTAGAGAATCCCCCATTTTCTTTTTTTTCTGTAATCTTGGCATACACTTTTAGAGGACCTCTGTCTTTGTTTTATTTTCAGTCTACTTGTATGTTCAAGTATTGTTATTTCATAATAAGACAAGAGTTGCTTTCCTTTTTTTAATTCTCTTTGATCCCCCTCCCTTTTTTTCTTTCTTTCTTTCTTTTTTTTTTCTGGTTTGTGTTCACTGCTTGTTAAAATGGAAATCGTGGGGAATAGTAGCTCTGGAGTATTGCCGGGTAAAAGTCAGATTGTCATCACAATATATATTGACAGCTACCTGTCATCAGTCAGACAGGAGACAAACAATTAATACCCCCCTTAGGTATTCTGCCTGCGATTTTGTTTTGCCTGTTCCCTAAGAAAATAGGCCTTTAGCTGTGTCCTCTCTCTCCTGCTGGAAGCCGGCCCTCCCTGGGGCACGGCGGGAACCCCCAGCCTCCCTGCAGGAAGGAGCCATGTTGGACAGGGAGGTTTGGCTCCTTCTCTGGGCTCTGCTGTGTGCTGTGGGGAGCAGCCTTTGGTCCTGGGGGGGGGCGCCTTCCAGCCTGCCAAGTCCCCGGGGCTGTGGCCCTTGGGTGCCTGAGGGGGAGGGGAAGAGAAGGAGCCATTGGGCCCTTGCTTTTCCATGGCCGGCCGAGTGTCCTGGGAAGGAGGCAGCTGGGCGACCCCTTCTCTCCTCTCCTGCTCCTTCCCGGCCCAGTCGTGGGGGGCTGAACCCCCGCCCCCTGCAAAGCCCCCTCTCCAGCCTGGGCTCTTCCTCGGAGGGCTGAGGAGTTTGCACACCTGGGGCCAGAGCAGATCTGGATTCCTGGGCCTTTTCTCTTTGAGCCCTGGGTCTCCTCCTCTGCCCTTTTTGATCGGAGGGCGTGCTGTGTTGAAACCAGAGCGGAGTCAACGGGGAACGGAGGGACGCTGGGCAGAGATGAGTGTGGGCCCCGCGGGCCCCGGGGTGGCAAGCGGGCAGAGACGGGTCTGACTCACGGGGGACCGTGGGCGCCCCGAGATTCCAGGACAACATCCAGAAGGAGCCACGGATGGCGCCTCGGGAAATCAGCCACTCTGAGGCTTTATTTCGGTTTTTGTAAGGAGCGGGTCTTACCACCGGACGCGTTTTGAGGCCCTCCCTGCTGGGTCCACAGCGGCTCCAGATCCTACGTTTTGTTTTTGATTTATCGGGAGACCTGAAGGCTTAGGGCTCACGCACAACACCTAGATTGTTTATTTTCAGAGAACTTCCTGGGACACCTCGCCCTCCCCTCTCTGCTCCCTCCTCGGCCGCCCCTTTGACCAAGGTGGGAGTCTGGCTCTCTTTGCTGGACACGCTGACCAGGGCAGACCCTGGCCCCGGCTGCAGAGGGCAGACAGAAGCGGCTGGCGCCTGTTCCTCAGCGAGAAGGCGCAAGCTCGTGTCACCAAAGGGGCGAGGAGGGACGACGGAGCAGACCCTCACCGCGGCTGCAGGAGGGAGAGCCGGCCACATAGAGCTGTTTGAGAGTCCGCCATGTCACTTTTGAAACAGGAATGACTTCGTAATTGCTAGAGGCGGGGAGGCAGAGGCTCTCCAGCCCCCGTCTTTGACGTTCCCAGCCTCGAGCTCGTGGTTCTTGTGACCCTGGAAACCCCCAAAGTTGCAAGCGACCCCAGAACGGAACAGCTTCTAAAACAGCCTTAAGCGAAAGGATGTCATTTCCCGAAATCGGGCTTCATGGGAAGAATAGAGAGCAAATTAAAAACACACCCAGCGCACGAGGCTGCGGACACTGGTGCTCGGCCCTGCAGAGCAAAGTCTTCGGGAAAGAAGGCACCCAGGCGATTGCACATGTAAAATAGGAAACCGGAACTCTGCTGTGTGAGGCAATCCCGTCATCTTGACTCTTGAGAGAAATTCGTTTCTGAAATGCTTGGTTGGAAGACTGTGACGATAGCTCATGAAATTGAGTGTTATTTTTTTCTTTCTTTTTTAAAAAAAAAATATGTAAAGTGCAGTCTTCCGTATTCATGCATACTGTATATACCTGTATATGTTTCCTGAGCAGCTAAATAACAATAAATATGATGTTAACGGTGGCTCGAGTCCCTTTGTGGGTGAGGCTCGATGGCGGCCCCTCCCCCCTTCCCTTTTGCTCTGGGATTCTTCAAATTCCACGAAACACGGGGGTGTGGGTCTGCATGCCGTAGCGTGCGTGCGTGTGTGTGTGTGTGTGTGTGTGTGTGCGTGCGTGTGCGTGCATGCGTGTGGAAGCCAAGTCAGGCCGCTTCGGGACTTGTCAACATCTCGGCCCTACTCACATTTGGGGCCTGATGATAATTCTTTTCTTGGCAGGATGAGGAGGGTGCCAGGACCTTTTTTATTTTTTTCTTTCTTATACTGGGGATTGAACCCAGGGGCATTTTACCTCTGAGCTACAATGCTACCCCTTTTTATTTTACTTTTTATCTTGAAACAGGGTCTTGCTAAATTGCTGAGGCTGTCCTCAAACCTGCAAGCCTCCTATTTCAGCCTCCCAAGTACTGGGATTACAGATTTGCACCACCACATCTGGCCTCTTCCTTATTTAATTTGTTTGTTTTATTTTTTCTGTTGTAGTAGGGATTGAACCCAGGGCATCAGGTATGCCAGACAAAGTGGTCTACCACTAAGCTACACCCCCAGCCCTTTTTATTTTTTATTCCGTTTTGGTGGTACTGGGGATTGAACCCAGGGTCGTCCTGCCTTTAAGTTACACACCCAGCCCTACTTTATTTTTTATTTTGAAACAGGGTCTCACTAAGTTGTAGAGGGCCTCCTCAGGTAAGTAGCTGAGGCTGGCCTCAAACCTGCGATCCTCCTGTCTCAGCCTCTCAGGCCTGTGCCACCATTCCTGGCAAATGACCCGAGGCTGGTGGGGAGGCAGGAAAAGCAGAACTGAAACACCGGCCAAAGGTCCCACCAAGGTTTGAGGCAGGACCCAGGGGTTCAGAGTCCAGGGTGCGGGCCTGAGCCACGAAGCCAGCCGCTTCCTTTGTGCCTCGAATGGTCTGTTTCGCAAAGCGTGGTCCGGCAGCAGAAACACGTAGCGGGGTCTGTGGCCCCCGGTCTCCGGCCTCCAGCGACTCTCTCCACCCACGATCGTAGGAGGTACGGTCCCCTCTTTGGGCGAGGGAGACGGAGCGCCGCTGCAGGGGACCCACCGCCGATCAGCAGGGAGCAGCAGAGGGGTTGGGATGGGCGGGCGGCGGGCGGCGGGGGCCAGCGGCTCTCACTCACGCCTTGCCGTGAGTCAGCGAGTGCGGCGTGCCCACGCAGCCCCCCAGATGGGCACCAGGCCGGGGGTCACAGGACCAGAATGTCCCAAAGGCCTCGGGGTTGAAGCTCGGGCCAGCTCAGCAGCGACAGAGGCGGGCTGGGGAAGTGACGCCGTCATGGGGGGCAGGAGCCGCAGGAGGAGCAGGGCTCTGGAAGGCGCGCTCGCTCTCTCCCTTCTCTCTCTCTCCTCTCTCTCCTGTCTCCTCTCCTTGTTCTCGTTCTCTCTCTCGTCTCTCTCCTCTCTCTCTCCTCTCTTTGTCCTCTCTCTCTCTCCTCTCTCCCTTCTCTTGTCTCCTCTTCTTGTTCTCGTTCTCTCTTTTTCTTGTCTCTCTCTCTCTCTCTCTCTCTCTCTCTCTCTCTCTCTCTCTCTCTCCTGTCTTCTCTCCTTGTTCTTCTCTCTCTCTTTCTTGTCTCTCTTCTCCTCTCTTCCCTCTCCTCTCTGTTTCCTCTCCTTGTTCTCTCTCTCTCCCTCCCTCTCTCTCTCCCTCTCTCCCTCTCTCCCTCTCCCTCCCTCTCTCCCTCCCTCCCTCCCTCCCTCTCTCCTTCCTAACTGCCGTGAGCGGAGCAGCTCTCCTTCCCCGTCCCCTCCTGCCTGACACTCTGCCTCTGCCTCACCTGAAGCTCAGAGCGATGGAGCCAGCCCCCACCATGGACAGGACCTCTGAACCATGAGCAAAGTAAACCTTTCCTTCTTTAGTTGTTTTGCTCAGGCATTTTGTCATAGCAACAAAACATTGCCTAGCACACTCGTTAAAAAGTTTAATCACATCCAGCAGAGCAAAGGACACACCTGGGGAAATTACCTCCCATCGTGGTTGCTTTGATATTGGGCCTGGAATCAAATGGGGCCTGGAGGGAGGCAGGGCCTTAGAGGACGGCAGGACGGCCTCCCGGGGCCAACTCGCAGCCCTGGGCCCTGGTCCCTCACCAGCCACCGAGTGACACAGGCAAATGCAGGGAGTTCAGATTGTTTTATTGCAGCTCAACCAACAGACCTCCTCGGCTCCTACTCTGCCAGGTCCTGAGGTCCCGAGCGGTAAAGCTACCGTGAACTGCAGACCACACTCGACCCAGCATTGTATAGACTAGTAGTATCTCATTTAACTCCCACGACAAACTGGCGCCAGAGGAGAATCGTCCCGCTTTGCAGCTGAGCGGACAGACCCAGGGAGCAGAATACCCGAGCACGCGGCTTAGAAGGTGGCTTTGAGTCCACTTGGGGCAGAGCATGGGCCACCCTGCCTTTAAACTGTTCAGTCTAGCCAGGCACCGTGGTGCACGCCTGTAACCCCAGTACTTAGGAGACTGAAATGGGAGGATCAGAGGTTTGAGGCCGGTCTCAGCAGCCCTCAGAGAAACTCTTGTTTTAAAATAAAAATTAAAAAGGTCTGGGGGTGTAGCTCAGAGGTAGAGCATCACTGCGTTTGATCTCCAGTACAAAAAGTAAAATAAAAAATAAAAAATATATATAGTCACGGTCTAGAAAGAGGTCATGGAGACGGAGGATGGACAAGTAAATTGACAGTTAAAGAAGAGCCCACAAGGGTCTCAGAGATTGTCATAACTCTGAGAGACTCAGAGGAAGAGGCTTGGGGAAGGCACCTTCCAGTAGGTTATGAAGGGTTTTGAAGGTTGAATAAGAGTTGGTCCTACTCGCCCCAGCATAAGTAGGGTTTTGAAGGTTGAATAAGAGTTGGTCCTACTCGCCCCAGCATACAGGTTGACCCTATTTTTCCATAGAATCCATTTAATTCTCTTCTTTCAACTTCTAAAGTCACTTTGCACATGCAATGGCATATTTGTCAGAATATAAGCTTTTAAGGACAACCCCTCTATCCACCTTCACTTGGAGAAGCCTGAATTAAAACCTCCGTGACCTTCAAGGTCTCCTGCACGCCGACAGTGGTTAATGATGACGCTCGGGTCCAGAAAAGGAGAGAAAGTGGGAGGAGGGGTATGGCAGGAGACGGGTCCCTGGGACCGTGAGCCCCCAATAAATCTTTCTTTCTCTGAGTTGTGCTCATCAGGCATTGGGTCACAGTGATAACAGACTAAAACGACAGGTGTCCAGCCCGGCGGGCGTGCCTTCCCGTATTGTCAGAGGAGAACTTCTCGGGACGGCCACCTCCTCCACGCGTGGTTGGCAGTCCCGGGGGACGAGCAGCAGGCGGTGGCTCGGATGGGGCTGGGAGCCCGTCCACCCACTCGCCGAGGTCAGTACGGGGACGTGTGTCACGGACCCAGGGTGAGTCGATTTCCACAGCTGCAGGATCACGCGCTCTGGAAGGTTCTGGCCGGAAGATTCTAGAATGACGGCAGCGGGCGATGTCATTGCTTCGGCCTCAGTGCCTTCTTTCTCTAAGTTGGGCGGCACCGTCATGGTCCTGGAGGTGACGAGGGTTGGTGGCCCGAGGTCCCACCGAAGCTGGACACGTGTCACCCTGTGTCTGAGGACGGCCCAGCCTCAGAGGCCGCCGTAGGGGATTGGAGTGGGGCGCGGTGCCAGGCGGAGGTGGGCTGGCTCCTGGGGAGGGCGTGCAGAGAAACAAGGACGCCCCCTCCGCTCGGGGCCCCGCGGGCTCCCCACGGCACGGAGCTGCCGGGCCACCGGGCCGTGTGCACGAGGAGGAGGGCCTCGGGCCTTGCGGGTCACAGGTTTCCCCGCCCCTCATCTGCCACGTTCGGGGAGGTCACAGGGACGACCACTTCGCGGGGCGATGACAGCGCCCGCGCCTGGGACCGGGCAAGCGCTGTGTAACTCGGGAATCTCCAGCCGCTGTGAGGATCCACCAGTGCCGAGCCTGAGGAAGTGGAGGGGCCGGCAGGTATGCAGTAGGAGCCAACTAAATGTCCCATCACTAGGCCTGACGCAGTCACCGCTAGCTACCTGTGGCTTTTGCCTGCTTGAGATGCAGCTGGCCCAAATTGCAATGTTTTGTAAATATTAAATACACACTGGCTTTCCAAGAATTAGTATGAAAAAAGTATAGATATCTCACTAATTCAAATTAAAATTCTGTGTATGGGTTACATGTTGAAGTAATAATTTGGATATGCCTTTATTATACTAATAAAAGTAATTTCACCTGTTTTTCCTTAATTAAAAAAAGGTGGTCTATTAGTTTTCCATGGCCACTGTCTTGGTCTGTTTTCTGTTGTTACAACAAAATGCCCGAGGCTGGTTACTTAATAAAGTAAAAAGGTTCATTTAGCTCATAGCTTTGGAAGCTCAGTGTCCAAGATCAGGCAGCCTCATTCAGTCAGCCTCATGGCTGTGTCACAGCATGGTGGTGGCATCTTATGGTGGCAGTTCCAGCAAGAGGGATCCCATGGCAAGAAAGGATGAGAGAGAGAGAGAGATGAACTCACTTTGTAACAACCTGTTCTCATGGTAACTAATCCAGTCCCAGAAGACTAATCCAGACTTTTTAATCTTTATTTTTTTTTTGAACTGGGATTTGAACTCAGGAGCATTCTACCTCCAAACTACACCCCCAGCCCCCCCCCCTTTTTTTTTAAACAGTGTCTTGCCGAGTTGCTGAGGCTGGGTGCAAACCTGCAATCCTCCTGTTGCAGCCTCCCAAGTACTGGGATTCCAGGGATGTGCCATCGTGCCCGGCTGTAATCCAGTCTTAAGAGGACTAACCCCAGCCGGGCGTGGTGGCGCACGCTTGTGATCCCAGCATTCGGGAGGCTGAGACCGGAGGATCCGGGTTCGCGGCCAGCCTCAGCTACCTAGTGAGACCCTGTTTCAAAATAAAGAATAAAAAATAGGGCTGGGGGTGTAGCTCAGAGGTAGAATGCCCCTGGGTTCAATCCCCAGTACCACACACACACACACAAAAAGAGGACTAACCCCGTCTCTGGAGGGGGCGTGGGTCTGTTCACGCCGATCCCTCACGGCACGGTGGAGCGCAGCCTCTGTGTGAGTTTTGGGGAACGAACACATCCCAACCGTAGCAGCTGCGTGGCACAGGACGCGGGCATCGTGGCCTGAAGGGACGCCTGCCTTACATTCCCTGGTTTCGGGGGGTCGGGAGCGGTGCGGGCATGGCATTGGGGCGCCCGTGCCGGGACTCCGGGGATTCCTTGGGACTCCTCGGGAGGGCCCTGAGGGCGGGTGTCTGCTCCGGGCACGGTGCGGCCGCGGGCCCTGGCTTCGTGCTGGCCGAGGGTGGGGGGCTGCTGTCAGCTCCCCGACGCCCCCAAGGTCCCCGTCCACGCGCCCCAGGGCAGGTCACATGGCCGCCTGCTTCTCCTCGGCCAGCACGTGCCTCTGACCCTGCGCTGCCGAGACGAGACCTGGGCCCCGTCGGGTAATCGTGGGCGTGACACCCACCTCCCGTGACACACAAGGTCACCCCGTCAGCAGGTCCGCCCACACTTGGCTCACTGGGGGGTCATCGTGTGGCAACCCCCAAGTTTTAACCGGAGCATCACACGTTCTACCCGTCGGCGCCGTTCTGGAGAACGCAGAGTCCTGCCCTCGGGGCGGTGGGCCTTGACAAAGCAGGAGAGGGAGCGTGGCTAGGAGACGGGGCTTTGGAAGCTGCTGTGCACTCCCGGGCAGATGGCCGCCCTCTCTGAACCTCGGTTCCCTTCCTTAGGCTGTGAGTTGAGGGGGGCCTGCCCCGTCCGTGGAAGAACCGAAGGGACGAAGTTTGTAAAGTGTTTCTGAACCCCGCGCCCCGCCCTCCGGAGGCACTTAATAAACAACACTACACGAAATCGAGACTCCACGTCGGTTCCATCTCACTGGCCTGAACCTTGTCTCTGCTGCTCGCTGTTCTGGGCCAAAGGACTCAGCAGCCCAGGCCTCAGTTTCCCCATGTGTGAGATGAAGAGTTGGGGCCTTGTGATTCCTCCTGTCACTGTGCCGGGCTGACAGGGAAGAGGCAGGGGCGCCCCCATCGAAGCCAGCGTGGGGGGGGGATCAGAGGAGGTCACGTAAGCAGGTGGCGGTCCCATGTGCCCGGGTCCTCCTTCTGGGGGGAGGACAGAGAGGAGTCCATCACAGAGCTGGAGGGCGCAAAGAAAGACCTCCCCTGTCACTCTCTTCTTTAGAGATTAGAGCAGGCCTGGAGAGGGGCAGGCCGCTCCTGGTCGCCCCGTCCTGCGGGAGCCCCTCGGGGCGGGGACCTCGGGGCGGGCCTGGGCTGGGGCGGGGGTCCGCAGGGGCTGTCAGGTCAGGGCCCCTGTGTCCTGTGGCCTTTGTCCCCTCCGGAGGGGCCGGAGGAGCCTGACACCACGGAGACGCCTCCCCAGAGCTCATTCTTTCCCCGCTGGGCCCCCCAGCAGCCCCCCGCCCAGGCCTTTGTCCCGCCAGGACCCTCAGGAGCGCGAGTCCTTTGGAGACAAAGAGCCCATTGAGGACCCGGCAGGGGGAGGGGAGGGCAGGCCCGGTGACTGGCAGGAGGCTGGGCGGGGGCCACGCCTGCCTCTGCAAGCACACTGCTCCGGCCCAAGGAGTTCGCCTCCGGGTGCCTTGATTTATTCACCCGTGAGCCGGGCTAGGAGGAGGAGGACGGGGAGGAGGAAGAGGAGGGTCCTTAGGTGGCCCGCGCCTCATTTGCGGGTAGGGGCTGAATGTGGTTGGTCTGGATGCAGACAGTGCCCTGTTTCCTGGAACTCCCCAGGCCCGTCCACAGATCTTCAGATCTGGAATTTTTTTTTTTCTTTTTTGGTACTGAGGATTGAACTCAGTGGCATTCTACCTCTCAGCTCCACCCTCAGCCCTATTTTATCTTTTATTTTGAAACAGGGCCTCACTACGTTGCTGAGGCTGGCCTCAGACCTGCGATCCTCCTGTCTCAGCCTCCCAAGTGCTGGGCTTCCAGGCGTCCTCCACCATGCCCGGCAGGTCTGGCGTTTTGGAGGACTTAGGACGGTGGGCCAGGCTAGGGCAAAGTCTTCGAGTTTGGCGACTCCCCCAGGGGGCTGTGGTCAACTATCAGAACTCACTGAAATACTGTAGCGGGTGGGGTCCACAAAGCCCTCCAGGCACGGGGGCTTGAGAACTCTCTGTCCTAACCTTTTCGGGTGTGGGAGCATCCCTGAACAGCAGCACGCCATGTTTTACTGCTGTTAGGAGTAATATCAAAATATTATGTTATTATTAGTTAGGAGTAATGTTATGTTTACTTGAAACTTAGGTGAATGTGACTTAACCTTAAAAAATGTAACTTGGAGCCGGGCATGGTGGCACACGCTTGTAATTCCAGTCCTCGGGAGGCCGAGACAGGAGGATTGCAGGTTCGCAGCCAGCCTCAGCTACTTAGTAAGGCCCTCTGCAACTTAGTGAGACCCTGTTTCAAAATAAAGAATAAAAAATAGGACTGGAGGTGTAGCTCGGAGGTAGAATGCCCCTGAGTTCAATCCCCAGTACCAAAAAAAGAAAAGGAAAGCAACTTGGCCCCTGTGCGTGTTAGGTGGGGGTGAGAGGCCCACCAAGCCAGCCCGGGGCCTCAGGTGTGAACTTACATCGTGGGGGTGTGACCAGGCCGAGCCAGTCACAAGAGCCGGCCTGGAGCGTCCCCTGGAGGTGACCCAGGTAAGCCAGGCCCAAGGCCTCTGTGTGTCCATCGCGCAGTGCAGGGCCCGCCGGGCCTCGATGTGGGACCTGTCACCAGCTCACGCGTCAGCGGAGGGGCACCAGCTGCAGGGCCTTCGACCGAGAGTTCTCTGGGTCTGGTGACGGGCTGGGGCTAGGGCTTGGACTTGGGCTTGGGCTTACACTAAATTGGAGAGTGTCAGCCGAGTGCACGCTTGTCAAAACTTAGTAAAACCTTTATTGCATGATCTGAGAGTCCAGCTTGGTGACTTGTTCCCGACGACTGCTCTAATTTATCCCTTCATTTGGCAGGCTTTTGGGGGGAGGTACAGAGGACTGAACCTAGAGGTATTCTACCTCCGTGTTACACCCCCAGCCCTTTTTTAGTTTGTGTTTTCAAACAGGGTCTCGCTGAGGGTCTCACTAAAGGTCTCACTAAAGTGCTAAGGCTGGCCTCTAACCTGTGATCCTCCTGTCTCAGCCTCCCCAGTATTGAGATTACAGGAGTGCACCACCAGGCCTGGGCTTTAAAGGAATGAGTGCGGAGGAGGCGGGAGGATGTTGACCTCCTGTGCCCGCCCTCCCTGGGCTCCTCTCCAACCCCAGGCCTGGGCCGCAGTGTGTGAAGGTGACCCGTGACCTGTGCCGGGCTCTGTGTCCAGCAAGCACTTTCAGTCTCTGTGAGAGAGCCCTGTTGGGGCACCGAGGCTCAAAGCTGGCTCTGTGGCATACGCCTGTCATCCCAGTACTTGGGAGGCTGAGACGGGAGGGTCGCAGGTTTGAGGCCAGCCTCAGCAACTTAGTGAGACTCTCAGCAGCCTAGCAATACCCTGTTTCCAAATTAAAAAAAAAAAAAAGGACTGGGGCTTTAGCTAGGAGGTAGAACATCCCTGAGTTCCATCCTCGGTAATAAAAATAAATAAATAAATACATTTTTTTAAAAGCATATATATCTGGCAGAGAGAGCCCAGGCCAGCTGTCTCCGGCTCAGTATCGGGAGGGTCCCCCGAGCGGGTGCTTTAGCACAACCGCCCATTGTGTAGTCCAGGAAACCAAGTCCTGGGAGCAGACAGGAAGGGGTGGGGCCGGGATTTGAACGAGGAAGGTCTGCTTCGGAGGAGAGATGACGTAACTTCAGTGGTGGAAAAGACTCCTAAAAGCGCAGGGCCGACGCTGCTCGGAGAGGGCCTCGGGCCGGGCCGGGGAAAGAAGCCGAATTCCCCAGGGAGACAAGTATCGTTTTTCCAATTTTCTTGGGCCATTGGGGGAGACTCCCGTGGGTACCTCTCTCCTCTCCCTCCGCAGCTCTGTTGAGAAGCACTTCTGAGCCCAGAAGGGCTACGGGGAGCCTGGTGGGCAGCAGGGAGAACATTCTGGATTGCAGTCGAGGAGACACGGGGAGGCTCGGTGAGCTCGGCAGGAAGGGCGCGCTGTGCGGGGCGGCGGGAGGGCCGGCGCGCTGCAGGGGGCTTCGCGCAGGAGCGGTGGTTGGGAGGGGTGAGACCGGCGGGGCGGCAGGTGAGAGATTTGTCCAGAGCTCCGGCTAAGCAATGCCGTCTGCAGGAGGAGGTGACTCTGGGGACGAAGCCACCAGCACGGGCCAGAAGATGACGCTTTGCCGGGTGGTGGTGACGGGGTTGGTGATGCTGATGGTGACGGCGGGGGTTGCTGATAGTGCTGGTGACGGTGGTGGTGATGAGAATATTGTTGGTGGTGGTGATGGTCTTGGTGACGGTGGTGGTCGTGAGGACGATGGTGGTGACGGTGATGATGGAGATGGTGACAGTGGTGACGGGGAGAGTGACAATGGAGGTGATGGTGACGATGGTGACAGTGATGGTGGAGGTGATGGTGATGGTGGTAGTGACGGTCATGGTGCTGATGGTGGTGGTTACAGTGATGGTGGAGGTGATGGTGATGACGGTGGCGATGATGGAGACGGTGATGGTGGTGATCGTTGTGGTGATGATGACGGTGGGGAGGATGATGGGAGTAATGCTGACGGGGACAATGGTGAGGGTGGTGATGGTGACAGTAGTGATTACGGTGATGGTGATGGTGCTGGTGGTGATGGAGGAGATAATGCCGGTGACGGTGGTGATGGTGGGGACGTTGGTGATGGAGATGACAATGGTGATGGAGAAGGTGATGGTGACAGTAGTGGTGATGGTGGTGGAGGTCATGGTGGTGGTGGAGAAGGTGGTGATGATCCTGATGGAGATAACGCGGATGCTGCTGGCGGTGTTGATGGTGATGCTGCTGGCGGTGTTGATGGTGTTGATGGTGGTGATGGTGATGTTGTTGATGATGATGGAGATAACGCGGATGCTGCTGGCGGTGTTGATGGTGGTGGTGGTGGTGGTGGTGTTGTTGTTGATGATGATGGAGATAATGAGGATGCTGCTGGCGGTGTTGATGGTGGTGTTGTTGATGATGATGGAGATAACGCGGGTGAGGGTGGTGATGGTGACAGTAGTGATGACGGTGGTGAAGGTTATGGTGGTGATGGTGTTGGTGATGGTGATGATGGTGGAGATAATGAGGATGATGGTGACGGCGGTGGTGGTGATGGAGATGGTGGTGACCGTGATGATGGTGACGGTGATGCTGAGGATGATGGTGGTGAGGATGCTGTTGACAGCGGTGGTGGTGATGGTGGCGGTGGTGATGGTGGCGGTGGTGGTGATGGTGATGGTGGAGATAATGAGGATGCTGGTGACGGCAGTGGTGGTGATGGTGACGGCGGTGTTGATGGTGATGGTGGTGACGGTGATGATGGTGACGGTGAGGGTGATGATGAGGATGGAGATAATGAGGATGGTGGTGATGGTGGTGACGGTGACGATGGTGAGGGTGATGATAATGTTGGTGATGGTGGCGGTGGTGATAATGAGCACATTGGTGCCCTTGCTGGTAACGATGGCGGCCACAGTATAAATAACAGTATCAACTAACACTGCCTTTTCTTTTCCTCATCTCGCTGTTATCATTAGACCACTCTCCCTGGGATCGACACCACAGTACCCCATCTTTCTAACGAGGAAGCTGAGGCGTGCCCATGGCCACCAGGTGAGGGAAGGAGAGCGGGGACGGGGCCTGGCCAGCCTGAGCCCTCACCGCCAGCCAGGGAGATGCGGGAACGCCGGCTTCCCCGCCGCGCCTTGTCCCGCCCTGGCCCGCGGGCTCGGCCTTTGGAGGCTGGAGTCCCTCGCGCCGCTGGTGCTGGCGGAGTGTCCCGGCCCCGAGAGGGACAGGAGGCCCCTCCGCAGCCCACGGAGCTTTGGTGCCGAGGCCTGAGCTGCACACTCTGAGGGGGGCGGTGGGGAAGGATTTGATGCGCAGGATCCGGCTTTCCTTGCAAGGTAAGCAAGCAGAGCTGGACGCAGCATGAGGGTGACCGCCTCCTGGATGTCCCACCCTCCGGGCCCCAGCGCCGGACTGCGGCGCCCCTCCGGGGGGAGCAGCCCAACACCAGGCTGGTCCTCCAGCACCCGGGGCCGTGTGGACAGGGACCGAGTCGCAGGGGACTTGGCGATGCCGGGAGAGGTGTAGCCGGGCTGCCCGGGCACAGGGGCCCTCGGGGACTCAGCATCACCATCTCAGGAGCCAAGTGGAATAGTCTGTTTTTATTTTATTTTATTGATACTGGGAATTGGACCCAGGAGCATTCTACCTCCAAGCTACACCCCCAGCCCTATTTTAAAGTTTTGAAACAGGGGGGTCTTGCTAAATTGTTGAGGGTCTCAGTAAATTGCTGATGCTGGCCTTGAACCTGTGCTCCTCCTGTCTCAGCCTCCCAAGTCCTGAGATCATGGGTGTGCGTCACCACACCTGGTGAGAGAGAGCTCTTATACGGCCACTGCCCGTGGATCAGGGCGCAGCCGGAGAACCTCTCTCTTTATCTCATAAACCTTCATCTCCACGTAGAGTCCTCTGGGGTCAAGACTCCAATACATGTATTTTTGTTTGTTTGTTTTAAACTATGCAGCCCCAGGCCCAGGGCTTGGCCACGAGACCCGTGTTAGTCGTTCAGTGTGGCAGAGACGGTGTTGCACCTGTTCCAGCAGGACCTTGAGGGGAGGCGCGGTCTCTGCCTTTTCTCAGAAGCCTGTCCCCCCGTCCCCTGGCTCCCTGGCCCCCTGGTCCCCTGGTCCCCTGGTCCCCTGGTCCCCCGGCCCCCTGGCCATGAGAAGGTGCCTGGGCTGGCCGGCGGGGGGTGGGAGGCAGGCCCTCTCGGTGCACAGAGCACCGTGGGCCAGCAGGACTGTGAGCTAGATGCAGGTTTTGGTTTTTTTTTTGTTTTTTTTTTTTTGTACTGGGGATGGAACCCAGGGGCATTTTACCTCCAAGCTACACCCCCAGCTCTATTTTTTATTCTCTATTTTGAAATAGGGTCTCACTAAGTTGCGGAGTGCCTCACTAGGCAGCTGAGGCTGGCCAAGAACCTGGATCCTCCGGTCTCAGCCTCCCGAATGCTGGGGTTACAAGCGTGCGCCACCACGCCCGGCTTGTTTTTGTGTTTGTTGTTTTGTGTTGCTGTTTCAGGCCAGGTGGTTTGGGTGTGTTTGTTACACAGCAGGATCTGCTGGCTGCAGAGCTGTCTTGGGCACAGGTCCACCCGGCTTGCTTCCAGGAGGCTTCGGCAAGGGGTGGGCTCAGCCGAGGGTGCAGGGGAGGGGCCGGAGGCTGGAGCCTCTGGTCAGGGGCCGCGTGAGGGAGCTTGGGTCAAGGACCAGCTGGGTACATGGCAGTGGTCCCCTGGGCGTACGTGCATTCGCTGATGTCCACACAATGACATGTCGCTCCGTGACACAGTGATCAGAACGTGTCCCCTCAGCCGGGCGTGGTCATGCCAGCCTGTCATCCTCGTGCTTGGGAGGCCGAGACAGGAGGTTGAAGGTTCAAGCCTCGTGAGAACTTAGTTCAAAATAAAAAACAGGGCCGGGGGCGTGGCTTGGAGGTAGAATGCCCCTGGGTTCAATTCCCGGACATACACACTCACACACACTCACACTCACACACACACTCACACACACACACACACACACACACACACACACACACACACACACACACACACACACACACACACACAC
>PVLC010024206.1:0-24905 GCA_004027655.1 Graphiurus murinus
TCTGGCCCTGGGCTTTTGTTTGATGGTAAATTCTTTATGGCTATTTCTATCTCTTTGATTGCTATTGGTTGGTTTAAGCTTTCTGTATCTTCTTGACTCAATTTAGGAAGGTTATATGTGTCTAGAAATTTGTCAATGTCTTCTAGATTTTCCATTTTGTTGGAGTATAGTTTTTCAAAATAGTTTCTGATGATACTATGCATTTCCATACTGTCGGTGGTAATGCCACCTTTTTCATCTTTTATTTTGGTAATTTGGGTTGATTCTCTCTTTTGGTCAGGTTGGCCAATGGTTTATCTATCTTGTTTACTTTTTCAAGAAACCAGCTTTTGATTTTGTTGATTTGCTGTATGATCTTTTTATTCTAAACTTCATTAATTTCTGCCCTGATTTTCATAATTTCCTGTCTTCTGCTAGCTTTGGTGTTGGACTGTTCTTGTTTTTCGAGTGCTTTCAGCTGTGTCATTAGGTTATTTATTTGGTGATTTTCTGTTCTTCTTATGTGGGCACTCAGTGCTATAAATTTTTCTCTTAGTACTGCCTTCAAAGTGTCCCAGAGGTTTTAATATGTTGTATCTCTGTTTTCATTGGTTTCTAGGAATTTTTTAATTTCTCCCCTTACTTCTATGACCCAATCCTCATTCAGCAATGTGGTGTTCAGTCTCCGTGTGTTTACATGGTTACTTTGGGTCTTCTTAGAGTTTATTTCTAGTTTCACTCCATTGTGGTCTGAAAAGATGCAGGGAATTATGTTACATTTTTTGAATTTACCAGTGCTGGCTTTGTGGCCCAGATGTGGTCTATTTTGGAGAAGGTTCCATGTGCAGCTGAGAAAAATGTGAATTCAGCTGTAGTTGGGTGAAAGAGTCTATATGTGCCTAATAGGCCCATTTCGTTTATGGTATTCTTTAGGTCTACTGACCTTTTGTTTAGAAGATCAGTCTAGAGATGTGAGAGGAGTATTGAATTGAGACTCCTTTTTTAATATTAACATTTTAAACTCAACCCTGGTGTAGCAATCTCAGATAGGATACACTGCAGGTTTGATTTCTGTTTTGGTATAAAGAAGACATACATCATACAAAGGTTCATAAAATGCCCTTATGTGTTTGAGTAGGGAAAGCATAAGACTTTTTTGGCTTATAAGCTATTAAAATAACTGCAAAGGGTACTTAATGTCACTTACCCTAACATCCTTGATATTGAAATAATTTTTCTGTACATTGAGTGATTGTCTTCCTTTGAAGCGATAATACTGTTTCATCATTTCCCACTGAATAAACTTTAGTAGATAGGTGT
Source organism: Graphiurus murinus (assembly GCA_004027655.1). NCBI lineage: Eukaryota > Metazoa > Chordata > Mammalia > Rodentia > Gliridae > Graphiurus > Graphiurus murinus. The sequence goes on from PVLC010024206.1 coordinate 1,300, forward strand.
CATGTGCTGAGAAACTAAGGAACTCTTGTGCTTTTAAGTCACTATTTAATTCATGACTTTGCTATTACTCTTTTCTCCTTGCATTTCCTCATGGCACTCCACTTCATTAATAATAGAAAGGTCTCCAATCTTAACACACTTCATTTTTATGCACTGAAGTTCTTTCAACTGGCATTCACTGATATTCCTCCCAAGCTGTTTCTATTTATGATGATACCACTGTGCTTTGAAAAGGTACCCTTTAAAAGAGCAGAGAAGGAACATTTTAATGAGTTCTATATTAGGAAGAATATTTAATTTTTATGCAGTTAGGTAGACCAAATAATAGATTTTAAATAATAATTTATTTTGCTTTCAGTAGGGCTCATAGGTTGTGTATTAACCCCCCCCCCCCCAGAGAGAGGGTGTTGGCACTCTCAGGCAATTAGGTTTCCCCAGTTTCTACTATTTTTGTTCTGACCAGGTCCTGCAAATTTCCAGTGATAATCAGGCATGGATTCATATATTTTATAAATAAAAATAAATAAATAAATATTAATGAGAAGAAGCCCTAGACTATGCTTGTGAACAAAAGCAAAAAAAGCAATACTGTTTCTCAAAAGAAAATGTTATTAAGAACTTACTGATTTAGAATTATAAATTAACAGTTGTTATCTATTTTCTGAGAAGGAGGTGTTTTCATTTGTCTCTCCACATAAGACAACCCTGTTTTTGACATACTGAGAACTTGAATTTCTTAAAAGATGATGTAAAAGAATATTTAAAAATTTCAATGGCTTTTTCTGAAATCTGCACTTTTTTTGGTGTGGGGGGGTAAAAAACAGGCATGTATAGCTCAGAAAACTAGGTTAATTACTTGTCTGTAATTAAGTTTTCTTGTTTTATTTTATACACTGCCAAGTCATTCTTGCATTTAAGATATTTGAGATGATTATGTATATACAATATATATTCCAGGGAGCAACAGAGCAGCACAATTGCCCTGGTGCCCACTGAACACTTTTACTCTGGACCTCATGAAAGGAGATAGGGTTTCCCTGCTACACATTATACTGAAACTGATCCTTACTCATATAAGAATTTAAGTGATTCTAAAGGTGCACACAGACACACACACACACACAGAAGCCAATTTAGTTATGTTTTATTTAAATAAATAAAATGTCAGGACTTTTGCTAAAAAGAATTTTTAAAATTTAAATGTTATAAATATTATTAAAGATGATTAATTAAAACTTAAGCTTCATTCAAAAACAGCAGACATGTCTTCTTTTTTTAGAACAGAGAAACAAAGCTTGTTTTTTTCTCAATCTGGTTCTTAAATTAACTTGGCTAGGGGAATGGTTTTAAACTGTTATAAATAATAAATCAAGAAACGATGTTTGCATTTTTTGAAAGTACACATTCTTGTCCAGACCTTAATGCTTTAATTTTAGGAGAGTAATCTTTAAAGAGTCTTTAAAGAGAAGCCAAATGCATCTTTACAAAGCCAAAATATGATTTCCTTTGTCTCATTAGAATGTTCCTGGCATTAAGAAAAGCATCTTATTCTACGTAACTTTTTACTAAAGCCCTTACAAAAGCCCAAGTCATCTGCATACCTTCCATCTGTCCACTGTAAATAGTAATTTGCCACACAAGTCACTTATTCTGTTTGAGGTATAGATTTCTTCCAGGAAAGATAACATTATTTATCTTTGATAATTTACATTTTATATTGTGATCTTAATTTCCTTATGAGTTTTCACTAATTGATATCTTGAAGAAAAAGTATTTTATTAATTAGGAAAAGATCATCTAGTTATAAACTGAGTAATTGCTATAATCCATATGTTCCAGATTTTACCAGCTAGTGACTTAAAAATGAGCTCATGCTTTCTTTTAATTCCCAAATTGCTATAGCTTGAGCCTCTACCAGCCTAACTGCTGGAAATTAGACTTTAGTGTTTGAGAGTTTTCCCAGGTTCTGTCTCCCATATGTTCAGGGCAGGTGGCCTCCTCATTACACTGCTGCCTCTGCTGTTGGCCATCCTCATGAGACCACCAAACATATGGGCTCAGCTCTCTTTTCCTTTAAAAATGACAACCACCACTACTGCCTTTCTGATCTGAAGCAATCCTGACACTTACTCTTCTCCATCTGATAAAAGAGGAGGACCTTCCCTCTTATTCCCCACAACACAATTGAGACCAAGTTAAAATGTTAGCTAGGCCGGGTGTGGTGGCGCATGCTTGTAATCCTAGCATTTGGGAGGCTGAGACTGGAGGATCCGGGTTCGAGGCCAGCCTCAGCTACCTAGTGAGGCACTCTGCAACTTAGTGAGACTCAGTTTCAAAATAAAGAATAAAAAATAGGGCTGAGGGTATAGCTTGGAGGTAGAACATCCCTGAGTTCAATCCCCAGTACCGCAAAAAAAAAAAAAAAGTTAGCTGAACTACTGAAGGTTCAGGCATCATGGAAGGAAAATGCAACGGACAGATAACTTAGCTACTGTCTGTGAAAGTGGTTAGTTTTAGAGTACCCAGAACCTGAGGTTTCTCATTGGCCCATCATCAGGCTGACTGACATCTCCTTAGCAGGAATGAATGCCCCAACACATCCATGACTCAAAGCTCCATCTAACCTCTAAAGTAAGGTTCCTGTTCATCCCAGTCTAAAGCTCTGGGTTCTTACTTCCTGCCTCACACTGGAACTCATCCAGGATGACTGACAAGGAGAAGATGTACACTCTTCATGGAAAACTACACCTAGCTATTAAGTTGTGATCTTGCCTTAGGAGCCACTGAAAGACAGTATAACCCAACAGGGATTTTTCTGCCTTAAGCAATGCCTCATTTGAATGCAGGCATCCAGGTGAGCGTGTTCTGGCTTAGCCAGTCCAACTTCTTTTCAGTAGTATGAAAGGAGGAGTGGGCCTGTAAGACCTTTCTCTCCTCTCTATCTTTGCTTTACATCTCAAGTATTCATCAAATGAGACAGGTAACTCTGTACTTACACAGTAAATGATACTTATAGTATGGTACAAATCCAACTTGTGAAAAAAAACATTTTCTAAAAACACAATCTATGGCAGTTCTTCTAAAGTATTTCTCAGTTTACATTATTATGTTGTTTTTACTATTATTCTTGTTATTATTTTAGTGGTACTAGAGATTGAATCCAAGGGAATCTTCCTCTGATGTATATCCCTAGGCCTATTTTTTTGTTTTGTTTTGAAATAGGATCTCACTAAGTCACTGAGGGACTCACAAAATTGTTGAACCTTGAACTCCCGTCTCAGCCTCCCAAGTACCGGAATTACAGATATATATTACCATGTATTAAACCTTATTTTCCATTCTAAAAGCATTTACACTGGAATTACTTAAATTTATTCAGTTTTTTTTTCTTTTCTTGAAGCAATGGGTTGATACATTTTTTTTTTTCAAGGAACAGAGAAACTTCTCCCCAGAATGTAGAACTCACTCATATCGTTGGTTTTTTTTTTTTTTTTTTTTTTTTCCTGCTGGGGATGGAACCCAGGGCTTCAAACAAGCTAAGCAACTTCTACCACTGAACTATACATCCAGCCCCCTCATAGCATTAAGGGTAGCACTTTAGGGTTCTTGTGAGCATTGTTATTGGCAGAGATAGTAGTATGAAGAAGAGAGTACTGAGTTAAAAAAAACTCAAGTTTTGGAATCCAGAATACCCTATAAGAAACTAAAATTCAAGGGCTACCTTAAAATAATATCCTCCCTCCCCTCAAATGAGGGAATTGAACCCAAGGGCATTCTACCTCTAAAGTACAACCCCAGTCCTATTTATTTATTTATTTATTTATTTAATTTATAATTTGAAAGAGGGTCTTGTCTCACTAAATTGCTAAGGCTAGCCTTGAACCTTCCAACCTGTCTCAGCCTCTCAAGTACCGGGGTTTTAGGTATGTGCCACCACATCTGAGCATTTTTAAGACTTATTTTGTGCATGCTATATTTTTCTTACGAAACTTATTTTATTTATCAATTGAAATGTATTAAATGTCCACCATGTGCCAGACACTCAGTGAGATAGAGGTAGATTGGAGAAAAAAAATACAATTTGTACTTTCAGAGAGCTTATAGTAGAGTAGGGGATGGACCTTCCCACCCATGTTTGCACAGTGAACGTGCAGTCATTCTTTAGGTACAGTGTTGATCTTTGCTCTTTCCCTAGAAGGAGTGATTTCTTTCCTTTTTAATATTCACATACCACTTTACATGAAGTTAGCTAAATAATCTTTTGAGATAAAAAGTAATCCATCCTTCTTTTTTTCCTTTCTACCTTCATATTGGGGAATTGAACCCAGGGACATTCAACCTCCAATCTGTACCCTGATCCTTTTTTTTTTTTTTTCGGTACTAGGGGTGGAACCCAGGGGCATTCTACCTCCAAGCTATACCCCCAGCCCTATTTTTTATTCTTTATTTTTGAAACCGGGTCTCACTAAGTTGCGGAGTGCCTCACTAGGAAGCTGAGGCTGGCCTCGAAGCCAGATCCTCCGGTCTCGGCCTCCCAAATGCTGGGATTACAAGCGTGCGCCACCACGCCCAGCTTGTACCCCAATCCTTTTTAATTTTTTACTTGAAATAGGGTCTTGCTAAGTTGCTGAGGGTCTTGCTAAATTGCTGAGGCTGCTCCTAAATCTGCGGTCCTCCTATCTTAGCTTTCCAAGTACTGTGAATACAGGCATGTGCTACCATACCCAGCTTTCCTTCTTTCTTTATTCTTTGTCCAGGACAAATTTTGGAAAAGAAATGCTCTCTCCCCCAAAAAATAAACAAGCAAAATGCAACAATACATAAATCTATTGAGGATATTTTTGATATATGACTCAGGAAAAATATAGAAATAAAACGATATGTGACTATATGTAGAGAATCTAGGAGAAAGCAGTGGAGAACAAAAAACCTTTTTTTCAGAAAGGAAAGATTACCTTGGACTGTGAAATGGAGGGAAGGAAGGGAATCTAGAGTTCCCAAGAGCAGAAAAGATCTATGTGTTGTGTCTGGTAGTGCCCTGAGCATGATGGTATCCGTAATAATAAAATAACAATAACAATAGCAACTATAATGATAGAGTTGATGCTGAGTGAACATTTACTATGATCCAAGTATTGTGTTAGTACTTTCTATTAAATTATTCCATTTTGTCCTCACAATAATATATATATATATATATTCCTACTGTGCAAATAATAATCTGAAGCTTAATAAATTAAAAAGAAAAAAACCACTTTTGCCCATGGTTACATGTAAACACTTGTTGATTCTGTCTTCAGAGCTAGGCTTCTCACTAAAGAAGACTAGGTACCTGGGGAACTGAGGCAGAGAAAACAACCTCCAACTGTATACAAGCTTCTTGTTTCCTTTATGGGACACAGTGGGAGTCAGAGAGCCCTGATCTCAAGGAGTCCTGCAGATACGTCAAACAATAAACAATAAAAACTCTCCACCATCCTTCTTCTCCCACTCCAGCGATCCAGGTAAAAGGATGAAAGAGTAAGGCCACAAAATAATTGCTACACTTTGGATCTGAAGTCTCCTCAAAGACCCATGTGGTAAGGGCTTGATCCCCAGACCATGGCACTATTGGGAGGTGTAAAAACTTGAAGGAATGGATCTTAGTGGGTTGCCTTCCATTTGTTGTGAGCATGACCTTGAAAGGGATAGTGGGACTCTAGCCTCTTCCTCTTTCTCCCTTTCATTCCAGGCCATGAAGTGAATGGCTTGGTTCTGCCATGTGCTGCCACCATGATGTGCTACTCTGCCACAAGCCCAAGATAATGGGGCCAATTGGTCATGGACTGAAACCTTCAAAATTGTGAGCCCAAATAACCTTTCTTTCTTTATAAGTTGTTTATCTCAGGTATTTGTTATAGTAATAGAAAGCTGTCTAACACAATTACCAAGGTCAATTTTCTACTGGCCTGGAAGATGGGGGCTTGATGTGAAAAATAAACATAACTATAAAAAATAATAAATTTATATCTTGTACATGTAAGTTTGTAAGGTGATATTCAATACCTATTATATAGATTATTCTCCCTCTTATCAATTTAATTATAGTTAGAAAATTTCCTACAGATTACAAACAACTAGAAGTTAGGAAATTCTATCTGTTTGACTTTGTTTCCTGCACATGGTAATTTGCAAGGTATAATCTAGTAGAATGGATTATTGAAAGACCCTTGATAACATTTTCTACTACTGTTTTTTCCTCTCAGTAAATTCTGTTTACTTACAATATAGAAATCTTTACTATGAAAAAAAAGTCAATTAACATAAATAGCTTATACTTCAAACATCCTTGCTTAGAGGTGTTTCATTTTTAACTGCTTTCGTTATTCTTAGTTTTTAAAGCTAATTTTTGAGAATAAATCAGAGAATATAACATGAAAACATTTTAGACAAAATGTTCATTAACCACACTATGTAATTTATAAGGGCAAAGGGTACTTCTACACTCTAATGGCAAGAGCTAGAGAATTTATCCAGAAAATGATGTTGATGAGCAGGAAAGGGACACACATAACTCACAGAGGAAAGGTACCAGAAGGAGCTGCAGCAAATGACTCTGCAGGTGGTCTTTGGCATGTCAAGGGCAAGAGAGCCTCACACTGTCACCTAAGTGGAAAATCTGGCAAAGAATCAAGACCACTCCCAGTGCTAAACACACTAATGTAAATTAGAGCTATTGTTGGTTTCTGTGATGATAATAACTAACTAGTTAGTTTGCTGACTTTCTTAGTCACTTCCTTCCTATTCCTCCACCTCTTTGTGGTTCCTGAGCTTCAGTCCTGTGAGCTCAACAATTTTATACTATCACTCACCCCAAATAGTTTTTTTTTCTACTGGATAAACACCAATGTTTTCAGCTTTATTTGAATTTATGGGGAATAATTACACCAGTAACAACAAAGTGTATGCATAAACTTGTCTGAACTAAAACTGTGGGGTATTTGAGGAAAGCACAGGTTCTTGGGCTTTTTCCCTCACCAACCATCCCATCTATGTATGGGATTTACTACACTCTGGGCCTGCTCAGCATTGTGAGGACTGCTGGAATTCACAGAATAGCAGGAGAGACAGACATGTGAATACAATTTCTGAGATAGTAGAGGCCTGGCTAAAGTTCCATGAGAAGACAAAAAGGGGAAGCCATCTAGAAAATAAAGGAGATTGCTAAGGAAGGGCACTTTTGAACTGGATCTCGAAGGATATTCAGGAGTTTGTCAATTGGCTCAGAGAAAAAATGGCACCCACAGAATATGAACAGTATTTTCAAAGACCTAGAATCATAAAAGAACATGGTGTATTTATGAACTAGGAAGTAATTCCATGTAGACGATGTTAGGGTAGAATGTGAGAAGAAATTCAGGAAGAAACAAAGTCTGTGATTGGCTTCATATACCATACTAATCAATCTGACATTGCTACAGATTTTATCCATAGAGTTTTTTGATGGCAGCTAATTATTATGTTGCCTGGCTGGGGACTGATGTGGAGATACTATTTCTTTTCACTCATGGCAAAAGGATGCTTCTGCTAGGGTAGTGATAGCTGAACCCAGCAGGAACAAAACCAAATAAAATGCAGAGCTGGCTACAGTTTTTTGCTACATTGATTTGTCCATGATAGACACGCATGAATGTTTTTGACTTACTGGGGTGTGTGTGTTTGTATGTCTGTATGTCAGAGAGAAAGAGAGCCAGAGACAGAGATGATGTTTAGTTCTATAATTTTATATAAAGAAAGGTGGGCAAAGTGGCACATGCCTGTCATATCAGCAAGTACTTGGGAAGCTGAGACAGGAGAATCACAGATTTGAGGCCAACCTTGTCAACTTAGTGAGAGCTACTTCAAAATAAATAAATAAAATAGGGCTGAGGGTGTAGCTCAGAGATAGAATGCCAATGCCCCTGGATCCAATCTCCACTGACACACACACACACACACACACACACACACACACACACACACACACACGGTGGGCTGGGGTGGAGTATAAATCTTGGAGCTCACTCAGGTACTAGAAATTCCTAATTACGCCTCTGCTCACTATTCTGTGGACCGAGGTGCCCTTCAGGCTCCTGTGAGATGTGAGTAATAGGTATAATATGTGAACACTTCTCTAACCCAACCCTCCCTTAGTAAATGGGGAGTATTTTAGTTCAGGATAAAAAGGGAAGCAGAAAGGAACAGATATAAAAGAAATTCCTTGAGCAAAAATCTTTGTTAGTTTTTCTCACAGGTTCAATCTACTTTGTCAAAATTACTCAGCATGGCTACTTCTCGTGGGCTTTAGAAGGCAGTGCTGAGGATTCCTCTGCATGTCACTGTCATTTGGTGACAGGAGGGCCTTCAGTTACATGACAGATGTGAAAAGGATCATATTATTACTTGGGGACAGTTGGGACAATGTATTAGTATAAATAAAGACCTAAAAATCATTTTAGGTTCTTGATGCCATCTCTGTGGGCTTCAGAGTTCCTTGTAACAAGATTACCAGAGTGAAGATTCTGAGGCAATTTCTAGCTCAATTAAAAATAGAAAAATTAGTAGAAGATGTGTATGTGGGCAGAATGAACAGTCAGAACTGGCAGGGCCTCATCCGCCCTTCCTTCCTTTGTAATCTGATCTATAGTATCTTTTTCTATTGTTTTCCAGTACATATTTAAATTCTTTGTATCTTGTAATGTCTTAATACTCTGGACTTTGAGTGCCTTTATAAAAGGTTATTTTCATTTCAGTTTTCTCATGACTCAGTTCAGTAAATGTCCCAACTAGTAAAAATATATTTAGCTTTGTGTTGAAATTTCTGTTTTTCTTTGCAAGCCCAATATTATCTTGTAGCAGGCAGATTTGGTGCTTTCTGAGCTCTTAGTGAACATAAATCCCTGGTGGAGATATTTTTCATTCCCTGCATACCATTGTTCTGATAGTGATGCTTATAAAACAGAGAGAGATATTTTTCTAGATTCCATCGTTAAGCATATATTTTAAGAAAGCTCACTGTTTATCAGGAAATGTGGATCTGTCCACAGGTTGTTGTGGATATAGGTGTATGTCTTTGAGTCAGTTTGCTGGAGATAAATGTCAATTTGTTTATTGCAATTCTCTGGCTTCAGGGCAGTTAATAGAAAAAGTGCCATCTTGTGAAATTTCTACATTTCTTTCTGTGTTTCTGAAGTCATTCATTTATTAAAACATGATTTAAAATGCTAATTGCTGGAAATGTAGTAGGATTAGGCAAGCGTTCCTGGGCAACTTTGCAAATAAACACACAGCATTTATCAGCACAATTCTTAAAAGTCATTTTAAGATATAATCTGGGTGAGAAAAATGGGAAAAAATGAAACTAGTATTTTCTAGTATTTGCTTAGCCTACCACGTAATGATCCAGAAGCAAGAAACTGTTTACAAATAACAGAATGCTATCCTAATGCTTTTCCCCCCTTTGGTAGTCCCTCCACATCTGTACATGTTGTCTTAACTTTCTTCATAAGCCCTTCACCTCAGCAACCCTGACATGTTCACTGCCTTCTGAATGAACCATGTGTCTTCCTGGTGCATGCTTTGCTCTTTCTTTCTTTTCCCTAAAAGTCTTCCTTCTCACCATTCTACCAGTACAAAGTATACCTACCTGTCAAGATTCAGTTCAAAATACACGGCAATCTTGCCAGGCTTTTTGAGCCTGTAGTTCATTTGGAAATGAGCTATCTGTTCTCTCCGTAAACAAGCTGAGATAGTTAGATTCTGTTTTTTAAGCCTGCCTTAGAATTCAAATGAATCATAACTTCTTGTAAGGTTAGTCTACATCCAATCTCCATGCCTAATCAACTCAAGTCTGCAAAGAGTTATTAGACTTACTACATTTTACACCCTGATCTAGGTGCTAGAAAAAATACCAACATTAGAATTCACTGGTGGTGGTTTCTGTGAACCAGCCATTTTATTGCCTTTTCTTAAGATAGTTTTACAGTGTACTTATCCAAGACCCATTAAGTCCCAAGTCTTCAATTCTGATAACATAATAAATATTAAAATAATATTTCAAAATTGAAAAACACACAACAAATCCAGGTCAATCATAAAGATGTCCTGGATCATCCAGGCCAAGGATTTGCACATTTTTTTGCTGAAAAGGGCCAGATAGTAAATATTTCAAGCTTTTCTGGACTGTATAATCATAGCACCCATTCAACTATGTTGTTCCCATGTTGAAAGAAGACCTTAGGGATAAGTGTAGCTGTGTTCTACTACAACTGTATTTGTGGACATTGAAATTTTACTTTTAAGCAATTTTAATGTTTCATAATATATTATTATTCTTTTCATTTTTGTTCATGCATTTGAAAATGCAAATACCATTCTTAGGTTATGGACCATTTTGAAAGAGGTAACAAGTGGATTTGGCCTGTTGGCTATAGTTTGTAGACCCCTATTTAAGCATAAGTGTCTCTCTCATATAATTTTTAATGGTAAATCGTTTGGTGTGCAGGGTATTTTTTGAGGGCTGACTTGTACTACATTTTAAGTGTGTGCTTATCGACTTTACTTAAATCAGAATCCATGGAAGCAGGGTTCTCATCTCATAGTTCTTATTTCCCCAGCATCTACTACAGGGTCTTTCATATATTTAATACTTGGTGAAAATATGGCGGACTCAAGAAAGCTCTGTTAGAACAGTTGCCCAGAGCCTTTCTGTCTCTGTTTACGTCAAAAGTTAATAAGAAAATTTTCTATAGACAAATATATTTTGGGATTATTATTATATTTCCGTGTCTTTGTGTGAAAATTTAAAATAAACCTTGCTGTAAATGAGAGGGGTAGAATATGACAAGCTTGTGTTTTCTTTATAATCACTGTATTATTAATATGGAGATATTTGCTTTCTTGGGCTAAAATATATTAGAACAACACAGGAAAATTAGGATAACAGCAATGGAAAATTGTAAAATGTGTTTCTAGAAATAGAACAGTGAAGGTATCCTCCTATAATACCTCTTAGGCCTCCTGAAAACCAGCATCACCTAGATACTGTAGGTGCAGACCCAGTCCAGTGTCTGTGATCTGCCTGGGCTCATGGGTCAGTGGCAGAGCTGAGGTTACTGTGTATGTCCTGGCTGCCATCATTTTTGCAAGCGTTCCTAACCTTACATTTACATAACAATTGCACCAAAAGTTGCACATTTGATTAACTAGAAGAGTGGGTATTTCCAGGTATAAAAACATTGTACACAGGAAGAAAATTCAGGAATCTCTCCCATCATTAGCTTTAAAACCCTCAAGAAAGTGCTGCTGATACTTTTCTGAGCAGATGAGGGGAGAGGACAGACTCTGTAATTCTTTGGGTTTTTATGTTTTTCACTAGCTTTTCAGGCCAGCTGGCTAAGCAGGGACTATTTCTAGCCTAAAGGAAGCTCTAAGGAAGACCTTGTGATTTAGTTGCTAAGTAAGTGTTTCTGCAGATGCTGTTATCTTTAGGTGATGGTGCCCTACTTTACACATAAAATGATGCATTTATTTTGGAGTATTAGTTGGATTTCTGAAATCCTAAACTTTCTAATATGGAACTTTGCTGTTAACTACTGGTTAGTGTCTAAAAACATTGAGTTTCATTTGTAAAGTATTGCCCTCAATAGAGTACAAATTTTTCTCTAACTTTATGATTCCATTTGTGTCTGAGTGCCTAGGAGTATTGAGATATCCTGGATTCCCAGCCAGGATGGAGGACAGACTTCCTGATCTAGTTTCTGCATAGTGAACTCCCAACACCCTGGAGAGGCAGACATGGGACCTTTTCCGTACATGTCAGAAAGCTGTGACATTGGTAACTTGCTCCCTTCTCAATGTGCACTGTCTGCTCTTGAGAAGTCCCAGCTTATGAAAAGATATAATATATTCTCTGGTTTGTCACCAGTGGTTATAGTACTATGAATATCTCAGATTACTTTGGATTAAGCAGAATTGAAAAATATTATTATTTTCTTTGGCCTATGGGAGCAAATCATGAAAGATTTATTTTTAATCACTCGTTTGCCTTTGCTGAAATTCAGTTTCATGTCCTTGTTCTTTCCTTCATTTTTCTTTTGAAATCCTGTTTTCTATCTTATATTGAAGTTAAGTGGTTTGTAGACTGAGTTGTTTCATCCAGATAAATAGACTTCCTAAGTTCTCTCTTGATATATCTAACCTCATTTGGGCAGAACTGATTGCCCTGGCCTTCTGGGACATACTGTGTGGACATGAACATGATGTGGGAATTAGACTTATTTTGAAATACAAACTCTGATGTCAGCTGGCTATAACAAACCAGGAACAAGATTTAACTTTCCTGAGCCTTAGTTTCTGAATATGTTTTCAAAATAAATTAAATCAAGCAGATGAATAATTTAGCGTACTATTTAACTCAGAGTAAGAATACAATAAATATTAATTTCTGCCTTCACTTCCTCACTTAGGCCTTTTTGTTATTATTGTTCATCTTTATATCCTAGCAACCAGGTAATTACTGATTTTCATGACTGTAATAATATTTTATTGCAAGATATATTCCTAAGATTCTCAGAATTCTTACTTGATGCTCATCAACCCACCCACCCACACACATGCTAGGAAAATGTGAAACTAATACGACTCTTATGTAGTTTGCTTGTAAAGGGAGAGGTGGCATTAAAAAGTAGACAAATTCAAGGCTGCAGAGAGGAAGTGAAGGAGGTAGGAGTAGGACCTGAAATTCTTGCTTTTCATAGTACTATGATAAGCATTATTAGGTCATGTTCTTGCCTCTGAGTGTCTTATCACCGATTTTGTTAATATTTCCTTATTAAGTGTCCAGAGAGATAGTTTAAGATTTTAAGAAAAAAAAAAAGCTTAGAGAAAATTGTAGGCTTCTATAATATTTGAGAGTACAGTATGTTATATTCCAACATAGAAATTTAAAAACAGCAGCAGCAGCAGTAACAACAACACAACACTGTTAAATAAATAAGCCCTCAAATCTATTAAGACATAAAACAGCCAGGCGTGGTGGTGCATGCTTGTAATCCCAGTATTTGGGAGGCTAAGACCGGAGGATCTGGGTTCGAGGCCAGCCTCAGCTTCCTAGTGAGGCACTCCGCAACTTAGTGAGACCCTGTTTCAATATAAAGAATAAAAAATAGGGCGGGGGGTATAGCTCAGAGGTAGAATGCCCCTGAGTTCAATCCCCAGTACTGAAAAAAAAAAAGACATAAAACTTAAACAAACAAACAAAAAAGACACAAAACACTAACCCATCTCAACCCTGAGTGTAAACCCACTCAAACAACAATACAAACAAAAAATTCTCTAATTGACTTTTCATTGTTGAGCAGATAAATAATCCAAATTCTCTGAGAAGTAAATGTGAGGTATACGATGAATTTAACTGGTATTTTAATGAACACTTGAAATATAATGAACTATCTTTACTTCTCTCTCTCTCTCTGTTATTATCAAGTTTTTTTTGTAAACAAATAAACCACCTTAGTTCATAATGAGTTATAGTCTTACAAAATTGCTCAGAGGAATGTATAAGAGGGCCCATACAATCAGGACAAAGTCTTTATAGAAATGACCATAAAGTAGAAGCGTGTCACTAGGATCAATTTTCTTCATAGGAATAATGTTGTAGTTGGGAGTTATTTCCTAGAAAAAGGACACATTCTATCTGCTGTTCAATCCTGGCTTCCTTTTAGATGGTTTTCATTTGTCAGGCACACTTATGTGTTCATAATTGAACTCTTTGTTCTTGTTTTTATATTTAATCTCAAATCTCATAGTTCTTATTTCATTCCTCAAGGTAAATAAAAGTTTTGATCACTTGGGAAAAGCAAAGATGTGACCATCATAAACTGAAATGATTCACATTTTATTTATATGATGCCATAAATTCTATAAAACAGGGTATACACGTTCTAGATATATATTTATCATTTAATGCATTGTAAAGAAAATGTAACTAATGAATTATAAATTTGACATTAATTTTGCTGAATCTTCTAAAATGGATTTAAGGCTGCTTTGAAAACACAACAGCAGTATCTTTAAAATCAAAATCCTATAATTGTATACTTGAAATAATATCAAGCATTAATATAACATGTAATGATAAATGTCACCTTTATTTATTTACAATAATTTATTTTGGGATTGATATGGAACGGACCTAGACTTCTTAGAAAAGTGTCTGAATATTTATATACAATTGATGGGGATGTAAATTAGAAGACAAATTTAAGAGCAATTTAATTTCCTATTTCAAGATTCTTCAAATTGTTAATAGTAAGTGAGGCCTAATATTTGCAATTCTGGGAGATGATTTTAAAAAAATAAGTCAGATATTTAAAAATAAACCTTCATGAACAAACATCACAGCACTATTAAAAATTCAAAAGAGAAAAGCCATCAATAAAAGGTTGGTTAAGAAAATCTGACATATCTATTCAGTGGAATATTTTACTGCCATTAAAAATTATAACATGGCAAAATATTATTGTTATAATATTGAAAAAGATTGATAATACTATGCTTACAGAAATAATTCATAATGTGCTTATAGAAATAATTCACTTCTGATATCAAAATATACCAAAGAAAATTCTTCAAACTATTAATGGTGTGCTGAATTATGAACAATTTAAAAGGGTTATTTCCATTTTTCATTTTATGTGTATTATATTTATAATAGGGAATTTATTAACTTTGGAAATTATTATGTTGATGCTAGCATTTTCTCAGACTTCTAGAGGCATAATAAGCAGTTATTGTTGCTGATGGACTGTTTCTTCCACTGAAGAATGGTTTTTGGAAATGAGTTCTCACTATCTTCCTATTTCCTCAATTTCTTCTCAGCTATGATAGCATCTGCTTGTCTTGACAGCCCTTGGTTCTGTGGAGTGCATTTCACTTCATGAGAACCACACAGGCCATCACTCTTAAGTGGCAATGAGTCATTAAAGAGAAAGAGAACTTTAAAACTGCAACTCCAAAACATCTTAAAATGGTACTTGGAGAAAGGAAAATTGGAAATGGCTTATAGTATGCTTTTCTTACATACACTAGGCTCTCTTCTGACTCTGGCAACGAACATTTAAAGGTCATGTTTCTACCCTGCAAAGCAATAATAGAGAGCTTTCCCTGAGCTGGTCAGGGACAGTATGTGCCAGCTGTCACTTCTTTTTTATTTCTTATATTCTCTCTACTGTTCAATCTTGGCCATCCTTCTGGATGTTTTTTATTTGTCAGGCACAAATATGTGTTCACAATTTAACTCTTTATTCTTGTTTTTATATTTAGTCTCAAATGGCATAGTTCTTATTTCATTCCTCAATATTTAACTATATCATCTGAGAATACATTGCTATTTGCCCTTCCAGCAGTCCCACTGAAGTGTTTTGAGTAAAAAGGCTAAAAATATCTCATTATTTTCTAATTCATTTTGAATGGTCGTTTCTAAAGAATCATCTGCCTTTAATCTGGAACTACTGAATCACAGACACCTGTCCCTCTTCCAGTCATTTTGAGCAGTAACTCTAAAGTGCAAAGAAATAAAGCCCTTTATTATCTGAGGTCATTTTGATTCATGAAAAACAAGACAATGAAGACAAATACTTAAATGATTTCTCCCATTTGTCTCCTAAGATTTTCTCTTCCTCTTTTCCCCCAACTCCCTTCCTCCCTCTTCTCTCTCCCCCTACTTTTCCCTCCTTCCCTCTCCCCCTGTCTCCCACTCTCCTTCCCTCTCTCCCTTCTTTCCTTCCTTCTTTTCCTAGTACTGGAGATTGAACCCAGGTATATCCTACCTCTGAGCTTCACACTCAGCCCTTTTAAATTTTTTATTTTGAAACTGGGTCTCACTAAGTTACCCTTACTAGACTCACACCTATGATTCTCCCGTCTTAACCTCCCATGTACTGGGATTTCAGGCATGCATCACCGTGCCTGGCTTGTCTCCTAAGTTTTAACTTTGGCTATTTGCTTTCAAACCTGTTGCAACATCTTCATACAGCTGAAACAAAACATGTACTGAAATCTAAACTCTGTGGAACTGTTGACTTTGTTACTGGTAAATTGCATTGGAATATTTTCATTTCATCCTTTTGGCATGATGGCTACCACTTACAGAAAGATTTGGAACTGAAACAAGTTGTCAATTAATCTGCTTTCCCAGTCCTGACAGGCTTAGAGTGTTCTCATAATGTCTTTTTTTTTTTTTTTTTTTAAATACCACTGGCTTGTCAGTGAGTAACAACAGTATAGGAAGAAAGGTTAAAATACATACTATTATTGGGTTCTCTGGAAAAGTGAAAAAGCAAAGTGTTTTTCTTAAAGAAAAATCACTATATAAGCATTTCCCCAAGTACTAGTATGACTGACACATGAACTGACTAATGGAGAAGGTGGCCTTGTCAGGATACCAAGAACACAAACATGTTAAGGGATATTTTAGTGTGTAAACAAAGATGTTAACTGACAGATAAGCCATTGTAGTATTTCCTAGGTAAAAAGTATTTGGTATCAAGAAAAGTATTTTCTGCAAGAAATATTTCTTTTTTTTTCTTTTTTTGTGGCACTGAAAATTGAACCCAGGGGCATTCTACCTCTCAGCAACACCTTCAGCCCTTTTTATTTTTTTTACTTTGAAACTGGGTCTTGCTAAGTTACTGTGTGCTGGCCTCAAACCTGCAGTCCTCCTGTCTCAGTCTCTCAAGTACTGGGATTACAGGTATGGGATACCATGCCTAGGAAAAAATGTTTCTTTAATCTAGAGTAGAAACTTTCCCAAGAGGTCTGAACCATTAATAATAATAACATTTGAAGATGTTCTTAATAACTGGTCAGTGAAAATCAAATTTAAGCATATGCTTCTTCAAATACCAGGGGAATAATTATCAGGAAGTTGTCCATTTTACAGATTTTCATAAATATGTAAAAAGAGAATGAGAAAAATGCACCTAAGCTCTTTGTGTATGATCATGGTGTGAGTGCAGGTCCTACTGCATGCTCTAATGTAGAAATAATATAACTTAGCTGGGCATGGCGGCACACACTTATAATCCCAGTACTTGAGAGGATGAGATAGGAACATCACAGGTTCAAAGTCAGCCTCAGAAACTTGGCAAGGTCCTCAGCAAATTAGCGAGATCCCAGTTCAAAATAAATAAATAAATAAATAAATAAATAAATAAATAAATAGAAAAAAGAAAGAAAAAATACTAATCTATGAAACAGGTAATACCTATCTTAAGATTTTAGGTGGGCTAAATGTATTATTATGCTATACTAGAACTGGGATGAAACATTTAAAAGTGGCTGAATATTACAAAATTGCTTTTTACTTCATTAGTGAAAGCATCAGATGAATGAAGGAGATTGGGAAATGAAAAAATAGGGATAGAGTCTTACTGGCTACTGTGACATGAAATATTGCCTTGCCACGAAGAGCAGCCAAAAGAATTTTGTAGAGTTGGAAGAGAAAATAAGAATTAAGATAGTCAAATTGAATGACTATTAAAGGTACTGAGAGAGAAGAGAAAACCAAGAAGGATTTGATGAAAGAAGAACATTTTCTGCAGCACTAAGTAATCACTAGTCTATGACTCATTTTGTCTGAAGAAAAGGATGAGCAATAATGAATAGAGCTGGTTAGAGAAGTTGACAGAGGATGTGGTCTTCTGTAAGATGAGTTTGAGGAAATGCATAACACTGCTCCCTGCTTGAAAATATTCACTTACTTGTCCTCAAGATTCATATCTGATCCCCAGAACCTGTCATATTTCTTATTCCTTAAAATAAATTAAATAAATATTTTTGAATAAGGAATGAATGCATGTCTTTAGTTCTGTTCCCATAAAAGTAAACTCTAAAATAAGGATTCAAGTTGATGTGGTGGTACATACCTATAATCCCAGTTCTTGGGAGGCTGAGAGAAGAGGATCATAGGTTCAAGGCCAGCCTCAGCAACTTAGCAAGGTCCTCAGCAACTTAGACTCTTTTTCCAAATAAATAAATAAATAAATAAATAAAATAATAATACTGAAAGGGCTTGGGTATAGCTCAGAGGTAGAATGCCCTTGGGCTCAATCCCCAGTACCACCAAAAAGTAAAATAAAATAAGGATCTAAGAGCAAATAATTTTTTGTAAGGTGAACCTGGGAAGCCTCATTAGAAAGTATAGGGAAATGAGACAAAAAAGGAGAAAGGAATCCAGAACATGGTACTTTAATGAGTAATTTATCACTGTTCACCACTGGGGCTTATTTCTGCTAGAGACCTCTGAGAGATGATGTAGAATTTCCATTTATTAGGTGAGGGCCACTACTGAGGATGTCAACTCCCCATTTTCTCCTTTCTGGGCGTGCTCCTATAGCAGAGAAGGCCCTCAGGCAGAGGTTCCGAGGTATGAGGTGTTTGTAGTCAGAAGGTCTACCCTGTGTACAAATGATGAAGGTTGAAGGGCGATGACCAGGGCACTGATGGCGTCAGCTCCAGTGGGCGAGTAGGTGAAGGGATGAATTACAGCTTTCTGCCTTTGAATCTGTGGGAGCATTTTGGTTTTCAAACGTCTTATAGTGAAATGTCAGTGCCTAAGTGACCGTCAAGTCACATTAATGTACATTTAACTTATTATCTTAGTTGATATCTAGTAAAATGTATATAATATATATTATATATAATACATTTATGTATATATTACATATAATTATATATAATATATATAATTTTATAGGTAAAATATATATTATTTTATTTTCCTGTAAAAAATGTATATATTTTATAGGAAGAAGACACTGGTAGAGGAAAAGTCATTGATGAAATGTTTATGGAAGGGATAGTAAAGAGTCCTAGGTAAATTTGTGACTCAGCAGTGTTGCCCAGGACTACAAAGATTTGGAAATACTTATCCTATGTGATAGGATGAATATATTACTATCCTGGAGAATCCCTGAGGTAGGTTATCTAGATTTTTTCCTTCCTCACCATCCTTCCTTTTTCCTTTCCTCTTTCTTCCTTCTTTTTTTTTCTTCTTTCCAAAAATATTTAATGCAATTAGACTCCCTTATAGGATTTGCTCTAAGAAATCAAGTGAAATATATGAAATAAAATCTCCCAATTTAGAGGAAATTTATGTTTTTTTTCTCTAATTGTGAAATGTGGAAATGTTATTAATATTTGAACATTCAACATAATTCTATGCTTTTCTGACCTCAATAGGAGCCAAGGCATGTATAGAAGTCAGTTTGGCCGAATATGTACCCACCCAGAGGGATTAATTGCAAAGTATGTTTCATTTACTGGACTGTGAATTTTCAATGTCCACACTCTTTTCCACTAGAGAGTAATTATTTTTAAACAGAACTGCACCAATTTGTGTTATTTGTCAGTTTGAACTTTGCAGTATTAACAGATTGGAATCGAGCATTTTATTGCTGCCTGCTTTTTCTTTGTCCTCAGTTGGTAATATGAAACATGGAATACATTCTGTTATCAGGCTCCAGCACTTGAAATTTGATTCACTGGCTATTAAAAAATTGGGATTTAAAAAAATTTCTGTGTTATGTGAATTACTTT
Organism: Graphiurus murinus; assembly: GCA_004027655.1. NCBI lineage: Eukaryota > Metazoa > Chordata > Mammalia > Rodentia > Gliridae > Graphiurus > Graphiurus murinus. The sequence continues at coordinate 20,917 of PVLC010024206.1, forward strand.
CTAAAGTATTTCAACTAGGTGTTGCCTCAGGAAAAGTTACTAAAAATATTCTTCTGGAAGTCAGTTGCCTAGGCTGTTTCAGGTTTTATATGTTTTATCTTTAGCTTTACTTCCCCCCTTTTTCTTTAATTGCTTACAAATAAATATGGTATTTACCATTTGTCAGAATATCATTAAAATAGAACATTTCTAGAACAATATTTTTTCCTTTTAATCATTTAATCCACTAATCTGAATCAATATGTAATTACTACATTTTTACTTTTCCATTTAAATATTTAAATTTACATATTTCCCATTTAATTTAGTTCTATTAAATATTCCCATTTAAATATTTAAATATCCTACATTTTATTAAAACTAAATAGTCATCATTTCTCAACTTTAATCCCAAGTTGGTGAAAAATTGTTTTTCTCAATCTTTTTTGTAGGTATATTATAATGATAATTTTTTTTTTTTTTTTTTTTTTTTTTTTTTTTTTTTTTTTTTTTTTTTTTTTTTTTTTTTTTTTGCGGTACTAGGGATTGAACCCAGGGGCATTCTACCTCCGAGCTACACCACCAGCCCTATTTTTTTTTTTATTCTTTATTTTGAGATAGAGTCTCACTAAGTTGCAGAGTGCCTCACTAGGTAGCTGAGGCTGGCCGGGAACTCAGATTCTCCAGTCTCAGCCTCCCAAATGCTGGGATTACAAGCGTGTACCACCACACCCGGCTATAATGATAATTTCTTAAGAACACATAAGCCTTTGTGATATCAAAGTTGGAAGGAGAGAGGACATACTAGCAATGCATGTCATTTACAGAATGTGTTTATATGGAGGGTCTAAAAGCACATCTATAGCTATATTCTTAGAGATCAGAAATATACCACAATAACAGTCCCAGCCCTGTTTATTATTCTTTATTTTGAAACAGGGTCTCACTAAGTTGTGGAGGGCCTCACTAAGCAGCTGAGGCTGGCCGAGAACCTGGATCCTCCAGTCTCAGCCTCCCAAATGCTGGGATTACAAGCGTGCGCCACCATGCCCGGCTAGCTTCTGTTTTTAAATTTTTTTGTGTGTGTAGTACTGGGGTAGAACCTAGGGACCTTCTACCTCCAGGTTATAACCCCAGCCCTATTTATTTTTTTGTATAGAAACAAAGTCTTGCTAGTTGCTGAGAGCCTCACTAAGGTGTTGAGGCTGACTTTGAACCTGTGATCTTCCTGTCTCCGCCTCCCAAGTACTGGGATTATAGGTGTACACCACCATGCTCAGCTCTGTTTTTAATTTTTAAGAATTATTATAACTTAGCTGGGTGTATCACTTTGGTTCCCATTTGATCTTCATCTGAGTAAGTTATTGCAAGATCTTGCATTTGAACAGAGTAGGAAAATGAATAAATAATTCAGATAATGTTTTACATAGTATCACACGTAGGAGCTTTTATATTACTATTATTTTATAATTCTATTTTTGTAGACCTCTTTTTTGTTTGTTTGTTTTTGTGGTACTGGGGATTAAACCCAGAGGCATTCTACCTCTGAACTATACCCCTAGTCATATTTTTTTATTTTGAAATAGGGTCTAAGTTGTGGAAGGCCTCATAAAGTTGCTGAGGCTAACCTCGAACCTGCGATTCTCCTATCTCAGCCTCTCAAATACTGGGATTATAGATGTCCCTCACCATACTTAGTGTTTGAAGACTTTTTTTGTGTGTGTGTGTGTGTGGTCCTGGGGATTGAACTCAGGGGCATTATTCTACCTCCCAGCTATACCCCCAGCCCTATTTTTTATTCTTTATTTTGAAATAGGTTCTCACTAAGTTGCAGAGTGCCTCACTAAGTAGCTGAGGCTGGCCACAAACCCAGATCCTCAGGTCTCAGCCTCCCAAATGCTGGGATTACAAGTGTGCACCACCACGCCCGGCTGAAGACTTCTTTGAATAGCTGGAATTCTTTTTATTTTAATAATTTTGGGGGTAATTTAAATCTGTCATTAATTTTCTTCTCTAGTATGTATATAATTTCCTTTTCAGGTTATGTTATTTCCATTTTCTTCAACATAGGAACTAAAAAAATAAAAATAAATAATAAAACATCAACATCCTTTCAGATTTAAGTTGTAATTTGAGTTAAAAATGGAAGTACAGGTAGGCAAATGGTGGGTACTGTAGAATAAATCTAAAACTATAAATGTAGTTTTATTTGCAATGGAAGATATCTCTTTAGTGCAACTAATGTAAAACATGAAGGCTAAGTTATTGCAATAAGTTAAAAATTATTTAAGACCATTTTAAGGCAACTCACATTTCTCCTTGTGTAGATGCAGGCTGTATTCTTGGACTTTAAAGATCAGGCTAGGGAATTAATATTATTTAGTGGTGATTGGGACAGGGTGTCATTTTGTGACAGTCCTGGACAAGTAGCCGCAGGGTGTCACGAGATGGCACACTGGTTCAGTGAAGTGAAATCATACTAAATGACACCTTGGAACAACTCTGAAAGTGAGCTTTCTAATGAGAACTTAGCTACTGAAGAAGCGCTTGGCTAAGAAACAACAGATCTTCCTTCCCTTGCAAATGGTAATTTCTTTTTCTCTCCCTACATTTAATACTCAGCCATTTATATTTAGGAGATTATCAGTATGCATAAAAGTGAGGGGGGAAAGTTGATAAACAGTGGGAAAGGTGTGGTTAAAAGAGTCAGTTAGTTATACGGGCTATGTAGGATGTGGGTTGTATTTAGAAAAAGTCTGAACTCATACACACAGACTTGAGAAAATTAGTTTTTTATTTAGATGTGTCAGAATTGGCTCTGTGATCAGATTCTGCTGTAAAACCAATATAAAATGACTCAGTCTCAGTCAGCTTCTATCCTGCTTACAGAAACCCCATAACATAATGAGCAATTAACACTCAACAAAAGTACTGAAAACATTCATTCATTCATTCATTCATTCATTCAAGAAACATCTATTGAAGTCTAGGAGATATGAAGAACAAGACTAATAAGATGCATATTTTTATCAAAATTACCTGGACACAGTTTAATCAAGCATATATTGGCATAATGTCACTTTGGAAAACATCAAGGTCTATAAAGAAAATAAAGTGATGGGATAGAATGTACATGGTGTGTGGGTGCTGCGAGAAGGGTCAACACTAGTCAGGGAAAATGTCAGATAAGGAGACATTTGTGCTAAAACCTGAAAGATGAGAAAGAGGCAGCCACAGGAAGATCTGGAGGAAGAGAAATCTTGCCATACAGAGAAATGACATGTACAAGTCCTTTTGATGGGAAAGAACCTGGACTGTTCAAACAGAAGAAAGTGAACTCTCCTTGTGAGAGCAAAGGGACAGGAAGGCAGAAGATGGGGTTAGAGAATAGAGGAGACCTGATTCCTCATAACCTAAAAGCCACGGCAGATTGTAGTTTTGTTCTAAGTACAACAGGAAGCCATTGGGGTATTACAGACAGGGGAGTGAAATAACATTTATGATCTAAAATGATCATATTTTCAGCTAGATGAAGATGAAATTGAAGACAGGCACAATGGAAGCAGAGAGCCCAATTAATTAGCCAGTATTGTCATGGGACAGATGTTTGCCAGTGGTGGTGGGACTGAGTAGCAGCACTAGCAGCGCTGGAGATGGGACAAGTGACTAGACACAGGATTCATTCAGGGGCAGAGTCTATACTGAGGGTTTGGATAGAAGGAATGAGAGGAAGGGAAAAATCAAGTATGACTCTCAGGATTTGCCTTAAGTAGCTGATGAGATGGTAGCATTCTTACTGAGAGAAGATTGTGGGAGCCTCATTCATGGGAGAGGAAGTTAGAAGTTCTATTTTCATATGTTAAGTTTATGATGCCTATTCGATGTCTCAGTGGATCTTGACTACAGGGCTCTCTGTAGTCTCAAGAGACTACAAACTCAAGAGAGATCTATGGGTAAACAGTATTATTCTCTACAAACTCAAGAGAGATCTATGGGTAAACAGTATTATT